>RJWH01006426.1:9295-55315 GCA_004363575.1 Solenodon paradoxus
CTTCCCTCTACTCCCTGCTCCCACCGCACCCCCACCCCAGACTTGAATCCAGGGGTATGTGGCCTGTGCCTCTTTGGAAGTGATTGACCTAAATGCTGTTCCACATTCTGTTTTGCTTTTATTTTAAAGAGGAAGGCAGACAGGAATGAAAGCAGATGGGGAGGGAGAGAGAGGAGGAAAAAGCATTTTTATTTAATTAGCTGTTCATTTTGGTTGTTTTTTCTGGCCCCGGTTGTGAACCTGTGTCCTTGGGTTTTACATGGTCTACACATTAGCCGCCAGCTTAGTGCCTGAGCCACTGGGGTGTATTTATTATATTAACTATTTACCATCTACATGGTATCCTTTTTGAAAATGAGATTAACTGTGGAACAAAGGAAAAAAAAACATTTGAGGTGCACCCTGGTGGAGCAGCGATTGGGTCAATCACCTCCAAAGGAGTGCAGGCCAGGTGTCCCTGGGTTTGAGTTCCAGGCCCAGGGAAAGAAACAACCAGTATGAACAACTAAAATAAAATAAAATAAAATGCTTCTTCCTACTCTCTTCCTACCTACCTACTTGCCTTCGTTCCTCCCAACACCTTCCCTTAAAAATAAAAAATATATATATATTATATATTTAATATATATTTAATATATATATATATATATATTTTTTTAATGCTCTCCCTTCCCAAGCCAGATGAGTGCATCTGTATATTTCTCCCAGGAGCCTAGGGTTCTGCTTGTCACAGGTGAGAGCCTGGCCCTCGTGGATGAGCCTGAGGCCAGCACTACAGCTGCAATTTAGCTGCAATTCATGAAGTGCGGTGCAACTGACTGTCCTCGATTCCAAGTGGGAAATGTTTTGTTAATATCAGGTCATTTCTATTCTTAACCTTGCAGGATAATATTAGGCTTTGCCCAGGCTGTGGAGCTCTGGCAAGTCTTTTTCCATAAAGGAGGGAAATGCATTTTCTAGGAGAGGGGGCAAATGCCAAGAACGCTTTCCTTTCTAACCCAGTTACGAAGGGAAAATGTCAGACTGAGTTTAGAAGCCATAGCGTTGGTCTTTATACACACTTTTTACATGTGAAAGTGTCCTTTGGGTGGATTATTTGGGCATGGCAAGGCAAAGGTGAATTTGGTTGCTGGATCTATAGAAAAGCTGCTAGAAATTTTACAGTTTTGGAGTATTTAAAATATTATTTGAAACCCCCAGAGTATATGATATCCTTGGGTTTAGTCAGTCCTTGTATTGGAGGAGAAATACTTGGTTACGATGTTTTCTTTTTATTGTATTTTTTAATGGAAATTTATTTTTCATGATTTTGCCTTGGAGGGTGGTGGATATTTCTCTCCAAGATGAAAATGCAGTTCAATGAACATTAAATGCTAGATGATGGGGGATTCCAGAGATAAAAGGTGGCTCTTTTCCTCAAGGTTCTCACCGATCAGCAGGAAAAATGGGCTCAAAAATAAAAAGCTAACTACATTAAGGAAAAAATGCCCAACTCAAGTTATAGATGAATAAAAGAGCAATTAATTTGGCCTGGGTAAGAGCAGCGAGGCAGGGAAAACTCAAGAGAAGAGGTCTCACAGGGACTGGTGCTTAGTAGCGCTGCAGGACTTCACAGGAAAACAGCCCAGGACCGGCATCTGCATGGGAGGAACAGCATGTGTTAAACTCTCTCCGCTGAAAGTCCCCATCCTGCAACTGGGGTGCAATCCAGAGCTGAACAGAGGGTGAGGGTAGGGAAGAGCTTGAGGAGGGTGAGACCAGAAAGAGCTTTTAATACAGTGTATTAGGCACCGACTCCTTTGAGAAGGCAACTGTTGAGCAAATACTTGATGAAGCACTTCTCGGTATCTTTGCTGTTTGTATGTATGAAAGCATCGACTAATGTTTTTGACCTGGTACTTTAGGCAAAGAGAGCTGGGTGAGATCCTCATATTGGTGCCTGGAGCTGATGAACACGCGGAGAGGGACACCATTCCGTGTTCCTCACAAGACGAATTAAGCATGAGTTATCAAAGCTAGTGGTCCATCGAAGACAACAAATTATTTTGTGTCTTCCAGGCTTGTCTGAGACGACAGGACTACAGAAGAGACCCAAATGAGAAGAAATGTGATCAATTTTGGGGACAAGAGAACAATTTTGAGACATCCCGGTTATCAAGTGGGTCATCTTCCAAACAGGTACTTCAAACTCTTGAAGGATTCTCCTGCTGGGAGGGGGGGTGTGTGGTGTGTGTGTGTGTGTGGTGTGTGTCTTTGTGTGTCTGTGCATGTGTCTGTGCACATGTGTATGTGTGTGTCGTTGTGTGGTGTGTGTGTTTCTGTGTCTGTGTGTGTGGTGTGTGTGTGTGTGGTGTGTGTGTGTGTGTGTGGTGTGTGTCTTTGTGTGGTGTCTGTATACATGTCTTAGAAAGAAGCCCACTCAAAAGGAAATATTGAAGAATCCTAAAGATCAGGGCAGGGAGAGATGGCAGGGGCGGCAGCTCAGGGCTGGGTCAGCTGTTCCCACCTGGGTAGACCCCACCCCTGCTGCCTCTTCATCCTGGTTGGACCTCACTCTTCCTTCCTTAGAGTCTAACTCATTGCATTGCTGAGTCCAGTTCTGAAGTGAAGACAATCAAATGCAGTAAGAACTGCAAGAACTGCGTCATGGAATAACTAGCAATTGTTCAAATATTTTTGTCTAGGATGAGAATAGTCATAAATAATAGTCAATATAATAGCAATGCAATGATGGTAATAGTCACCACCATTATTTTGCTTCATTTTACAGATGAGAAAATTGAGCCTGAGAAAAGTTAAGAAACTTTACCTAAGATTTTGTGTAACCAGTATGTGGTGGGGCAGGGAATTCCCTTCCAGGCAGTTGACCCCAGAGAGGCTGCTCTGAACCACCAAGCTAGGCAATCATATTTCATGTGTAAGGCCTTATCTGTGTAAGGATTTTACTTATCCTCTGTCAGCACTCAATGCCACAAGCTGCATTCAACACCGGTTGTTAGCATGGTGGATTGATTTAAGATGAGTAATGTGCCTTTTATGAATTCTTATTTAATATTTTATGCCTGAAATATGCTCTAGAGGATGGGCTCTATCAGTGGTATGGATCACTGAGAATAGATCCTGGATATTCGATATCAATTGAGTTCTTGTTGGGGTTTCTTCTTTAATCTAAGATGCTCACACTGTGGTCACTTAATGTGCAAAGGACACCTGAAAACCACCAGTATTTTGCCATTTGAGGATATAGATGTTTTCCCTGGGAGAGGTCTATGCTCCCTGTTAAAAAACATAAAATCACACAATAACATATTCCTCCTAGAATCTGAAGACGAAAGAGACCATCCCACAATATTGGCAGTGCCAAGAACACATTGCTTGGATCTTTTCCTTCTGTCAGGGACTAAATATAATGCCTGCTGCTGATTAAGCTTAGAGAGTGAGATGAATCCAAAAATTAAATCTATTTTGGCTAGAACAACACATTTTTAGCATTAAGATAAATTCTTACATTTTTGCACTTAGAAACAAAAAAGCAAGGACAGATTTTTAAAAATATATAAATCAAGCAGTAGCATGCAGCTGTCTCCCCAGATTTGAATTTCTGAACAAATGGGCCACAGGGTTCTTCCTATTTTCATGTAAAAAAAAAAAAAAAAAAAAAGACAAAACAAACAAACAAACAAACCCATACATGGTCACAGCCATTTTGTGTGGCAATACCCACACACTTGGGATATTTTAGGACTTAGTTCATGTTCGTCTCCACAAAGTTTGTTTGAGGGGGACGAGCTGGTGACAGATTCCTGTAGTTTTCTTCTTTGTGCTGTAAAAAGAATTCATTCTTTAAAATCGTCATTGTAAAATACTCAGGCCACATCTAAAAATGGACCTAGTTGTACATACAAAAGTAATTATGAAACAAAGACCAAAAATGTGTGGCAAGCTGTACAAAATTTCTAAAGCACGAGGACAGGGTTTTTCTTGTTTGCACGGTGTCACTGTCTGTCAGTATGCCAGAGATCTCAAATCATAACTTACAGAAGCTCAGGCTTTCTCCAGATAATGATACCCCCGGGTTTGGACCTTGATAGTACCAGCGCCTTCAAAGTCACATCTCCTCTACCAGGAAGAGTGACAAAATTAGAATTTTCCACAGTGAAGTTCACCTCTGCTTTGCTCTCAGTGTTACAATATTCTTCAGGGGACACGGGAGACTCTGCTTCTGGACACGAGAGCACAGGAAGGGTGGGGTGAGAGGAAATGTCATCCAACCTGTCACTCTCCACAGTCAATCCCTCCCGGCTCCATCCTTTGACTTTTGTCTTGTACGAGTGAAGGCAAACTGGGAAATCTTCAATCCCCAGGAGCATGGGTTGGTTTGGACATTTCCTTCTCCAGGTTAGGATCCCTACCCAAATTTCTATGAAAATCTGGTTTTTCTCAAACCTTCAGAGTCTGGACCTGCCATGCATGCGTGCATGCGTGCACTTTTTTTTTTTTCTTTCTCAAACACTGAGGGAATGCAGAGCTTATCAAACCCCTTTCTACAGACTCTTCAGCCCCAGGAAGGTCCCAAGCTAGTCTCCCAGAGGTGGCTGTGAATACAGATGCTGGCATTTCCCAAAGGAGAACCCAGGCCAGTTTGAGCCACGTTCTACAGCTCAGAGCACTGGTTGTCCCATCGGGCACTAGAGTGACAAAAGGTCCCCAATCAATCAGAAAGTGGCAGAAGGAGACGGGGTCAGCCCAACCAAAGTCTTCCTCCCTTGAGTGGACATTCCCCTGAGGAACTTCTTTCTACAGATTTCCTTGGCTTACAACTGATTTGTGAAGGCACATTCGTCCTGTGAGTGGGTAATATGAAAGGGAATTGCTTGACCCATGGATATTTTTCCCCTGCGCAGTCACAGTGTGAAGCACACCACCACCACATGTTGACCCTTGTATTGCAGTTTCTGTCACCTGTCCATTCCTTGACCCGCTCTCAGATTGTCACGAGTCTGGTGGGTCTGCAACAAGTGAGCCATTTGCCATCATGTAACATCTAGTCTCGAGCTATCATTTCCAAATGCCTGCTTCCAGGTGGGCAGATCCCCAGATGCACAATGAACATGGTGACCACCCCCATCACAGCTTAACCACCTCCCTACGGCCGGTGCCAATTACCCCTGTCTGGGCAGAGGTTGTATTTAATATAAATCCAAGATAAAGCAGCAACTGTCAAGCCTGTGGTGAGAGGTTCTTTTAAAGTGGTACCTTCTAGATACATTTCAGTTCACGGCTCATCATTGTACAAAGAACACTTATCATTGAGGGCCAGCCCTGTCCCTCATTACAATGGGAAATCAGGCAAACCACTTTACTGCAAAGCACTTTGGTTTCCCATCAAGGAGATACTTCTTATTATGCTTATTATCTCATGGGATTACTGTGAGAACAAGTGAGACGCTTAAGTGACATACTAGAATCTGATCACATTATTGCCTGGGAGTCCAACAATCTCACCAATGATGCTCGAACAGGTTATCAGTGGAGAACCGGACCTGAAGCTTCTAGAATACCTTCTTTTGCCTCAGCTGAGTCCCATTTCCAAAAGCCTAATGTAGCAACTTAATTTTAGACCGTTTTCAGTGTTATATACCACCAGGTAAATGTCTAATTGAGTTAGAATTTAGCAGAGAAATAACAGCGCCACAGAATCAACTAGAAGCTGGATGTTTTCATAAACTACAGAGAAAAGCAATCACTGAAATCAAAGTGATGGTTACAAGAAGGGAAGGGAGAGGGGATCGCATGTGTGGTGAAGGCAGACCTGGAATAATGGTGGTAGACATAATGTCTTATATAAAGATGTTTATTTTAATGACGCACGCCTTAAATCTGTAATGTTAGGATGCAGTGTTCCTTCAATAAAATTAATTACTTTAAAAAAAAAAGCAGTTCCTCAGTATCAGGAGGAAATAACATCCTTCCTCCCTCGGCAGCTGTCACCCCTGTATTAGAATGGAAAGCTACTGGGTTAGAGGAGCCTACTGTGACTGAAAGATTGTACATCTTCACAGAGAAGGGACAGATCCCCGGGCTTCCCCCTAGAAAATGTGAAAATGATTAGCCCAGGACTTGGGGGCAACAACCTTCTATGAAGAGACATCATGCAACCATCTCATCCTCCAAGACACTGGAAGGCACACTTTTTCGCATGGACAGGAACTGAGGACACTTTGTCACTGCACTTGTTTTGTGGGCAGAGAAGTGCAGACAAGCTTTCCATTTTTCATGAGCGCCATTTCTCTGCTGACAGGAAGAGGATTACGGTCCTTTCACCACCAGCAACCAAGCAACGAAATATTTGGATTCCTGGTCAATGACAGTGGAAGGAGGCAGTTAACCTGAGACCAAGCAGCGTCTGGCTCTGCCCCAGTCCTGACTCGGTCAGCTGCTTACCTCAGTGAGCTCACCTGAGTCTGTAAGAGAGCCAAGTGAGCTGCAGAATGAAGGCTCTTACCCAACGGAAACATTGTAATTGTTTTGTCTATGATAATCCACACAAGTTTTGGAAATCAAAGTGAAAAATAAAACTTGTCAAGGAATCTGCCGGGACTTCAAAATCAGAAAGTTCCTCCATACATGAGGGCAGCAAAAGTCTAGGACTGTGCTGTCCAGTCCGCGGGTCACTAGCCCCAGAAGGCTATTTAAAACTTTAAATGTTATTAACATACAGTTTAAATTTCAGTCCCCTAGTATCTCACAGTTCATCGGTCATGTGTGGTCAGTGACTGCCATATTGGACCACACAGGGACAGAAATCTTCATCACTGCAGAACGCACTGTGGGACAGTGCTGGCCCGAGTGCGTTCGAGTCCAAAAAGCAAAACACGGCCCCATGGGCAGGGAAAGGATCTTTGTTTCCCAGAAACTAGCCCTGCATAATCCACAAGATAATGCTTTGCATACTGCAGCTCCTTGCAAACGCCAGCTCTCCAGCGATGAATCAGTTGCTGGTGAAAGCTGGCTTGATTGGCATTTTGTGTTTTTCTACCAACCTGGGTATGTTTGCATGACTCCTTTCATTCAGCCTATCCTGCCTGTGAAGCCTTCAGCTTCTCTTTCAATTGGCTCCTGGGGGGTTGTTCTCCCATTAATCTGTCAGTGCCAACCTGCCAATCCCTTAACGATGTCACGAAAGCGACCACGGCTGAGCGCATGGCACTGGCATTCCATGAGTCACCTTTTTCATTTTCATTAACATCTCCTTGTCCATCGTCCATTCCTTTGGGTGGGGCTCCCTTCTTTCCGGCCCCAGGCCCGCGCCCGGATGAAGCAGGTCACACACGCACACATGGGCGCTCACTGCCACAGGGCGCCGCCCTGGGAGGCCTTGAGTCATCGCTCATCCCTGGTGTGGTGCTTGTCAAAGCCGCCCTCTGGATCCAGCTCAGGTGCTGCACCCCGGAGCTGCGCCTGCGCAGTAACGCAGCTCTGCACGCCGCCCAGCGAACCCAAAAAGCACGTCATGCGGAGGGAAGGTGCGGCCCACGTTTGACAAGAAGCCGTCTGGGGGAATTTTCCTTTGAGCTTGTTTTCTGTGTTAGCTGTTGACGTGCTCACCGTGGCAAGTCCCACAAGTCCATCAGGCTCAACATGCCGACGGCATTCTTTTCTCCCCTCAGATTGGTTCCTCCTGAATTGATTTCTGCCCACGTCGGAATTCTGGAAGTTTAGACTCGGACTCCTCCTGCTGCTCCTCACACCTGACAGCCATCAGACACGAAGCCACTCTCCTAGCTCCTCTCTCCACCTCCTTTTCTAGGGCCCTGTCTTTTTTTTTTTTTTTTTCCTTTCTGCGTGCATTATTGTAGGAGTCATTTCCCTAGTCTTTTCCATGCTGCTGAAAAGAGTGATCCCTCTGGAAGAAACCGGATCATGGCATCCCTCTATTGAGAATTTTTTAGTGGTTCCCTGTTTTTGGAATCATGTTCAAACACCTTAGCAAGGAACCCAAGCCCCCGGTGGTCTGATCTTCAGCTCTGAGGGCCCCTTCTCTGGGAAGAGTTTCCAGGGCTTCTCCTGGGATCAGGTGACTTTGCTCTGATTCTACCTTTATATTATTCCCATAACACCCTCTGGGCTCCAGTCCACCTTCCTGCCTGCCTCCTCTGTTAGGCTGGGAGCTACTGAAGAGCAGGTGCTGATTATTTCCAGTGCCCACCACAGAATAGGAGCTTAGTGAATACTTTGATGGCTGGCAGCTGTGAGAATGTTTGAGGAATGTGCCCATGTTGACTTCAGAGTGACAGCACCAGCACAGCCAGAATAGAGAAGAGCAGGTACCGTTACCTGGAGTGCTGACTGCGCTCTCATCTGGACTGATTTTAGCCACTGAGAGGTCTGGGGCAGCTGCCCATGTGTGATGGCTGCATGGGCTCAAAGACTGAAATGACCATCAATGCTTTGGAAACATCCAAACTGGTGGTAACCAGAGTCGCCCACTAAAGAGGGCATTCTTTTCCCACCATACCATTCTGCCAAGGGATAAGTGGCTTCTTTAAAGCACAGGTTAAATTCCTGTTGTCACAGGCGGGCGAGCACGCGAAGGCACAAGAATGGCCTGTACCACTCTCCACAGCACCAAACTCGGCACAGCCCAAAGTTGGCCTGGCGCACGCTTGGACTTTATAATGGGGGTTGTCCCGTTATAAAGCCCGTGGTGGTGGACTGTCCTACCAGAAAACTCACCAGACTGGATTGAATGTTTATTTTATGATTAGAAGGAAGATTAATCGGAACACTGGGCGTGCACCCCAGGGTGTGGGAGACCTTCAGTAGCAAACAAAGAATAACTTTATCTTGGGCAAAGCCATCTTCACTTCCTCTTCATGTCTGAGCTTTGTCAGAGACCCACCAGGCAATTTTAAAATAGGGCATGGCAGTAAAATGGGGCAACTGTCAGTTTCAATTGCTGCTGCTCCCAGAATGTGATCCTGCCTTTTTCACCAGATAAGTAAGACATCCCAGAGTCAGCCCTTGCATGAGGGCGATTCCTGACCCAGTGAGCCCTGCTCCAGTTGTCACTGAAATTACCACTGAGAACCAGTGGCCTCTGAGCCCAAGAGTCCTCTGTGTTAATAGCAGCTCAGAAATTTGCATAACACAAGATTATAATAAAGCGGTGTTTTCACGTATTTTACTTTGTAAAGTGCTTTGTATGGCAGTTTACAACATTTTATTAAAATTCCCTACTTTAAACAAATAGTTCTAGTTTGCTAAACCAAAAAGCTTATTAAAAACCAATTAAAACTCAGGTATCGAAATCTAAAATGTTTTCAGTTGCGAAACAGTATTATTGGCTACATACCTGCATTGAATATATTTCAGCACATACAGCATTTCATCCTAAAATCTTTTACCTGCTTCATCATTAAGGGAAACTCACCTGTGTCCAGACACTGGTAGGTGCTGGGGAAACAGAACGAATGTACCAGCCTCCTCCTTCAGGTCTCTCAGTGTGGGTGAAATAAGTGAGATACAAAAGTGCCTGCCATTCTGAAGTGTTTGATGAATATGATAGTAAGTCAAGGGAAAATAAGGATGCCAATTTTTTCAGCCAGATCTTATGGCATAGGCAGGATTTGGGGTGCTGGAAGTGGGGGGTGGCTGGAAATGGGGAGGACATCACAGATGATTAGCCTAAGTCAAGGAAAGGGGCCAAATTTGGGAAACAGTCAGCTGTCCCGTCTTCCTGCAGCCCAGCAAATACTCATCAGACCCTCTCAGGGCTCCCCTCACTAGGGAGCATGGTTCATATTCCACCCCACCCCCTTCCTCAAGACCAGGAGGCAGGAGGGCCTCGTCCCTGTTCCCCCTGCAGTTTCTCCCTGGCAACACTGGTTCGCTGGTCCGCATGCAGTTTTACTCACCACCACCCCTGCCCTCCAGTCTCCTGGCCTCTCTCCCTGAGTCAGTGGAGCCCGACAGGCAGGGCTCTGGCCGCCCCATTGCCTCCTCTCCCTCCACAGTAACAGCCGATGTCAGCCCCCACCTCGATAATCCGGCTGCACCTTGTCTTCTCCGCGCCCGACGCATCTTAAGTGGCCCCTCTGGTCTACTCTGCCACCCCCTCTCACAACCACACCATCCTACACTGTACCATCAAGAGGCCTCCATCTCCAAAATGGACCGATCATTACTGAGCTCCAGGCCATCAGCTCTCCTGCTCAACCTTTTCCGCTGTGACATTGCTTCCAGCCCTTGGGAGCCTCTGCTCATCAGCTCCTCTCCCTTTGCCCATTCCCTCCCCCTGCTGAACTGACTTTTCCTTCCTAGGCCGCCTAGACCTGTGCTTGAGCCTCTTAAGTCCCCTGCCCTGTGTCCCTTATTCATACCTTTCTGGCAGAATCTTGCCTGCACCAGGCCACTGCTGGAGAAAAATGACCCAGTTTTGAAAATGGCCACTGAGAGGTCACAGTCACTGTCCTCCTGGAGTTCTTCCATGCTGCCTGGTTGAACTACTCAACTCTCCTGTCCCCTGTCCCCAGCCCCTCTTCCCCTCCACCCCACCCCACAGTGGTCCTCAGCTCTCGCCCCCTTCCTCCCGTACCCCTCCCTCATCCCCACCCATCGCCAGCCTCTCCACCTCACGATCCCACCTCCTCCCTCTTCTCAGAACCCCTACTTTGTCCCTCATCCCTTCCCTGCCCTCATCTCCAGCTCTGCACCAGACCCTTCCATCTGTAATCATCTGTAATCCTTCCATTTATAATCAGGAGCTAAGGTCTCACAAAGAAACAGAAGAGCTCAAAGCCCAAACAATCTTGCGTGACGCCACACCCATGTACTGATTACTTCTCCTTCACAGCTGAAGTGCTCCAAAGAATTATTTTCATGATGGACTCCCAACTCCCCACCCCATCCTTGCTCCTCAACCCACTCTGGTCTGGTTTCCACGCTTATCACTCCACAGAAATGGCTCTCAAAGGACTTCCATGTGCGGGATCAGCAGTTCTCTAGATTGTCCTCACTGTGCTTGAACTCTCGGCTTTGATGCCTTGTCCAACCCATGGATCCTCCTCCAAACACTGTACCCTGCACCTCTGCAAAGCCACACTCTTCTCCTGGTCTCCCCGGGTCTCTGGGGGCAGCCCTCCTCCTTCTCCCCACAGACTCTGGGTCCTGGGGTTCCCCGAGTTTTGAGTCTCTCCTCCCTCTCCATCTGGGGGTTTGTTCTTTTGTGTCACAGACCTCTTAGGCAATATGATGAGCTCTCCCCATCCTCTTTTCGAAATTATATTTCCAAATGCATGAAAGAATATGTATAGTGTTTCAAGAGAAAACATTTGTTATTGACATAGTCAAAATATTTTTAGAAATCTGTGACTCAGTAATATATGTGCTTCTTTATTAACACATTAAATAGCAAGTGATGGGCGGAAAAGGTATTTTGAGACATCAGCAACCAATTTAATGAAATTTTAAAATATCTGTGACTTCTACTGGTGACAAAAATCACAGGTACTGCTAATACTACTGTGGTCTATTGACTGTGTTTGTACATGAACGATAAGCTTAGATTTCAATTAGAGGTGAGTGGAAAATAAAGATGTAATTTTTTTTTTCTCATCTAAGTTCTTGCCCTGATCCCATAAAACCTGCGCCAGACATTCTCCCTAGGCTATCTCATCAAAATTTTGGCTGCCAAAGTCAAGATGCTATCTGCCAGAGGCTCCCAAACCTGCACTTCCACCCCCAAGTCTCCAGACCTGAATATCCAATTATTTACTCAAAACCTCACGTTGGATTTCTTGAAGACATTTCAAACTCGACAGGCTAAAGTTCCCAACCTGGTTTTTCATTCTTCCTTTTGTGGGGTGTCTCTAGACTCTGATACTTCTCTCCTCCTTACCCCCATGTTCAATTCATCACCAAGTCCTGTCGATTTTACTTGCCCAATATGCTTGTCATTCACTTTTGTGTTCTTGTCTGTTGTTACCTAGTGAGGATTCCACAGAGGCCTCCTAACCAGTCTTCACACTCCCACTTCCACCCCCTAGTCCAAATGTCCATTCCACAGGTGGAGCGATGTTGACAAACGGAACTCACTTTTCTGATCTGCTAAATGCTGAACCCCTTTCGTGGTTGTCTGAAGCTTTTAAAATGGGGACCAAGCTGTATTACGTAGCCAATAAGGCCCTTGGGATCTGGCCCTCCTTACTGTTCCACACTCCATCCACACTGGCTTGGGGTCCTCTGCTGCCCCAGGCTCCCTCCTGCTAGAGGCCCTGCTCAGGCTGCCACACCTCCCCACCTGACCTCCCCTCAGGCCAGAGACCTCAGCTCCCTGACTTCCCCGACTGTCCTGACTGTCCCACCTCTCGATTAGATTCAGACTCTCTGCCCTGTCTCCTGATGGCTCTCTGTACATTTCCCTCTTTTCAATGATCTGTGATTTTATATTTTTTCAATAGTTGTCTGACTACATGACCCACCTCCCCACCTGGGCTTACGGTAAACTCTATAAGGGCCGAGTTTTGTTTATTCATCTTTCGCACTTGTTAACCTATGTAGTTGCATTGGCTTTTCCATGGAGGTTCTCTATTAGTTTAATTTCATACTCATCCCATGTCAAGAGCCAGCTTGAATGAATTCCCACTCCGGTCTCCTCACAGGGGCGGGAACAGCAGTCGTGGCAGTGGCCCACTGCAGTCAGCACCAGTAAAGGCCGTCTTTAATGTGGGGCCAAAAGGGCAGCTTCTTTTGAGTCCCCTCAGCAGGCTGGGCCCAGGGCAACTCAACTTCCCCTTTTGCTCCACATTAAAGATGGCCCTGTCTTAAAATAAGATGAAGTCGACACATTAAAAGATGGAACAGTTGGGAAAGATGAAAAAAAAATCGGTACTGTCCCACTTAAAATGGTATGTATGGTCAGCCTAAGTATTATAAAGTCTGTTCACTTTGAAATTGTTCAGAAAAAGAATACATAGAGATAAAGCAAATTGGCACAATGAGTGACCGTTATTTGTACTATTCTTTCAATGTCTGTATATTTGAAAATGTTCAAGATAAGGTTGAAAAATTATAGAAAGGGACCTTCTGCTGCCATGTCTTAAGTGCAACAGGACATATAGTGCAACTCTAGTTTTGTAAAACAAAATAATATTTAGAGACATGAAGAAACATGTATCTTAGGGGGTAATGTTAGCTGCAGTAACAAAGGGACCTGAGTGAAGATGAAACTTTCTTTCTTGCACCTCTGACAGTCCAGAGTAATCAACTAAACCAACAGGCAGCTCACCTCCACTCGGACTTACAGGCACTCAAGTTGGTGACGATTCTGTTGTCTTCCACATGTGACTGTCAAAGCTGTTGCTTGTCTGACTGAGCCAAGGGCCATAGATTCTCTCTGAAGCAGGCTGCATATATCACTTCCACTCACACTCCACTGGGGAGATGTTCTTCCTAAGGTCACACCTAGTTATGGCTGAAACTTTCAGTTCAAAGTGAGCAGCTACATCTCAGCTTCAGCTCTTACCACTTTACAAAGGGTTTCAGTGGAAATTCAGTAGGCTCCATCACTGTCATTAGAAAGGGGTATGAAAGAATATGAACTAAGCGATTTGCAATTGTTTTTTCAAGGTTAATGGGATTTTGAATGTTTTAAATGTTCTGACTTTATCCTTGTCTTTATTTTTCCATTATGCACATACATTTCCTTTGTGGTGACGAATTGCACTTTACAAAAATATGCCACTGAAACTACAAAACGATGACTGGCAATTTTGTAGGAGGCCTTATTTTCTCTCTCTGAAAGGAACATAAAATACATTTTCAGTACCACTTTAGGCAATTTTCTATTCAGAAATGGACCATTATTAATAACATTGACTCTCAAGCCTTTGCTTTAGTCTCAGAACCCCGCCCCCCACCAACAACAATCTGACCCTATACCACCACCCAGTGTTATTTCTCACCTCTCCTCTCCACACCCTCTACTCTGGCCACTTGTCTTACTGTCCAAGAATCATGCCACGAGGTGACTCCATTCATACCGTTACTTGAGTGCTTTCTTCGATCTAAGTCAATTCCATCTCATCCTTCAGGTCCCAGAAAACACCACCTCCTTCAAGAAGCCTCCTCAACTTCTCACCTTTGTAGTGAGCAACTTCTGTCTTTAGACTTGGTGCCATCCAATCTCTTAATTAAATGGAGCTTTGCATTTTGCCTGTATGGTATTAATCTCTTCCAGTGCAAGCTTCTTGTGCCTAGCATGGGGTTGGAGACCTGTTAGGTACATATGCTATTTCTCAATTCATTCCCCCATTTTACAAACTCTTATTTTGAGTAGGAGGTATTTTCATGAATACTCTCCATTTGATGACTGCATCTTTCATGTTCCTTAGATGTTCCTTTGAGTTAAAAGGAGAATAAGAATGCAAATAAGAGAATGAAGGAGAAATACATTGTAGCAAAAGCTATACCTGAAAAATACTCAACTTGAGGGACAATCTCAAATGTGCTGCCAAAACTACCTTTTACTGTTTGAATGTTTTAAAAGTAACAATTTTCTGGGCACATTGCCTACCACACAGAACCCCATCTCAGAGAACACCATGCACACTTGCCCCTAGAAGCATAGAAATGTATGATCCCCACCCATGAAAGTTGACAGTGATTTCTGCAGCACCAAGGGGTTAATTTCCATTATGAGAAACACCTAGTAGGTGTCAGAACACATGTTGTGTTTGCCATTTCAGTGGCATGCAGCTCTGAGTTTCACCCAGAGGTCATCCCATGGGATGGCCAGTAATCACAGAACAACTTCTGCAGTCGTGAGTGTGCCTCTCCTGCAGAGAGCAGACCCGTTGGTCATCAAATGTTATGATGACTTTAATCATGGAGGCCATTGTTGCTCTCAGATCAGTGTCTCAGGTTGGATCATTCCAACCAGAGGCATGAGAGTCAGAGAGAAGGCAGCAGACGGGAGAGAGTTCTCCACCAAACTCGATGGTGGAGACAGGTGTCCAGGCTATTTATGTATATGGCAGTACCGCTGACTCCAGACAGCATCTTACGGCAAAATGAAGAGCAAGGGCTCTACTTCTGACGCTGGGCTTACCAGTCCCACCTGGCTTAAGGTGGGAGCAAAAAACGGGGTTAATCAGCAGTTTAATGAATAATTAAATAGTCACTGATCCCTGTTCTTTATTGATGTTCAGATTTACAATCCTGGCATATTTTCCTGAACATATGAAGCACTTTGCTACACTTAGAGTTTTTTCAACACTTTGTGCTTCAGCTGCATCTGTGTAGAATGTACTCACTTTATATTTCCTGAATACAGAAAGATAGCCATCCTCTCCAGAGTGCTATTTATACACGCTGCCCTCCATTCCCTGAGGCAGTTTTTGTGTCTGAGGCACACTTTGTGGACATTGCAGGCAGCACTCACTGGCGCTCAGTGCTTGGTCCCTGTTCCGTGTTGACACTGAGTGCTGAGCGAGGTTCACTGCCTGCATCACTGCCTTTCGTCATCTCCTGAGACTACATTTATTTCAAATGCAATGAACACTCTTTCCCTGGCAACAGCCTGACATTATTCTTTGCCTCCCTCTTGTTCACTCCAAGTCATACCCTCATCTACACTTTGTCATGAGACCCTGTCCTCAGCTCAGCTTTCCATCACATGATATGTGGCAAAAAATAGATTCTGAACACATCAATCAGAATTCAGTAGCACATCTTGGGGAGGGAGGGAGGGTGGGAGGCGGAATCACAGTGGAGAACCAGTTTCCTGGGTCTTAGAAATGAGCCGTCAGGCAAGAGTTAGAAAGTGATTTTATCTTTTCTGTCCCCAACTACTTTAGTCTCTTTGCTCTTAGGATCATCTCAGTTCATTGTCACCTTGCCATTGTTAGGTGCCAGAGTAAAAATCTAGTCATTCTGGCATTCCCAAGGAAATGTAACACATTTCCCAACCCTTGTGCCTCCATCTTCTAGGAGGTCCAAGTAGAACCATTATGTTACTGAGTCCTTAGTGCCACTTAAATTCCCTAAGGTAAGCCCCTTCTTCCTCTGAACTTTGAGACAGCCTTGCCCTGGGCAAATGCTATCTCTATTCAATTATGGATAATGCCAGAAGAACAAGTTGGGAATCTCTGCAAAAGGTGAAGTACAAAAATAATAATACTCCAGAAAGAGTATTAATTTGATTAATTTGGACATTAACTTCTTTTAGTTAACAAGGTATTAATTAGTGCTTTCTCACCAAGTTCCCAATAGAGAACTTAAAGTCTACACATACATCATGCATGGTTTCTTTGCTTTCTTCCTTTTCTGTTATTTAGGCTTTGGTTGTGAAAGTTAGAGCTGGTTTTCTTCCCCCCAAAGGAATAACAGTGTATTGCCGCCTCCACCTTCATGTGACATTTCAACTTAGGAACATATGGTGGAAGAAAAGAAAATCGTAATTAATCTTCAGAATTATGAGGAAATGACATTGTTTTAAAATCAACTTTAAATCAAAATAATTGTATTATAATTGTTTGATGATCTCTAAATGCTGCTAACTACTTGCCATCAGGGCTTTACTGTCTGAAAAAGAAGTTGAACTATATTTTCAACTGGTTATGAGACCATTGTAAGTTATATAGCCTTCAGAAGAAGCCAAGAGTGTGATGTAAGAACTGACTTACCTCTCCTTTCATATCTTTTTGAAATAGGTGAACATTTTTCACTGGGGCTTTGGGTTTGATTCCAACAGATGGTTGTTAATGTTCCGTCATTAGCTAGTTAATTAAAAAAATGGCTGAACATGAATCAATGGCTGATGGTAAAAACCAACCTTCCCATGACACTGTGTGTCTGGTACTGTTCTAAGAGTTATGAAGATATCTTAACACATTTGGTCCCCACAGAACCGCCAAAAGATAGATCCAATTGTTATCAGGTGAGACAATCTGAGACAGAGATGAACTAAGTAAAACAAACTCTGTTTGTGAAAGAGGAAGCTGGGTTCCAGAGCCTTAACTTCCATACCTGTAGTGCCAGAATGAGCTAACTACCACTTCTCCTACCCAAGGGTCATCCTCCCCACAGAAAATGGATTTTCATGAAAGAAGGGAGATGAGAATGGTGAGGACATTAATAAAGACAAAAGAAAAAAGTTGAAATGACTTGTTAAAGATTACTCAACTGAGTAAGCAGGAAAAGATTCGGTAGCATGTACATAAGTGATAGTTTTTGCCATTGTGACTTTAATTTCTAACTGACAAAGCACCCACTTCCAGCTGCAATGGGTGGATGCTTAAAGATTGCCAGCTAGAAGTAAGGTTGACGGAACCAGGAACCAGGAACCAGGAAAAGTGTACTCAGAACTCAGGGCACAACCTCGTTCCCATGGGGCTGCTGTAGTGGGTCGTTTTCTTTCACCTGTTTAGTGCCATTAAAGGCTTGAGGTGTCATGAGTGGGTGAAAGAATATACATGTCTCAGCACCATAGCCAACAGAGTCTCTTCACTCTAAACTCACACAATACTGAATGCCAACTAAATCTCAACAAAACTGGGGAGAGGGATGGGGATCTCTTCACTCATTCCTCCCAAAAGACCACGGCCTAGGGCAAGTAAAGAAACCGAGTCTTGGCTGGGGGTGATGGGATGGACCCATCAGTTACAGTGGCTACCTGCTCATGATGCTGTCACCATGCGTATGGATCATATTAACCCAGAGCATCTTTTCTGACTTTCTGTTGGCTGGAAATAAAGGAGTGAAGAATGGATCCCTGTGTGAACAGGCTTCTCCACCCACTAATGTGAGTGTGATAGGAAGTTTAGAGAAGTAAGTCTGTCTGTGTTCACTGCTGTTCTTCTGGCCTGCGATAACCTTAGGCATCGTAATTCAAACTTGCCCACGTTTCCTTCTCCAAGAATAGAGCAGCTCATGTACAGAGATGACCTCTGGCATTTCAGAATCACATGCAAAGATTTCTATTTCATTTCAGAATCTAAAGGGGAAAAAGGAGAACAACCAATTCGTTGTGTCCTTTCCTTTTCCCGCCTCTTATCAGAGGGTGGTCTATTTTCTGAACATCTGTGGAGAAACAATTATTTGCTTGAGGGCTGTCCCCAGACTCTCAATCACAAAACCTGATTTATCATCTTGGAGGATAATCATCTGTCCACCTGTAGATTTGCACAGACTTCCTTAGAGATGCCTGACAAGTCAGGGACTTTTTTTTTAGAGCCTCGTTTGTCTTATGTTGCACCCAATAATTCAAAGCTCTTCAGAGTATTTTCCTGAGTCAGGAGCCTTGAAATGAAAATGCCACAACCATCAGCGAGAACCAGGAGTGAGATCAATAAAAACTGCCACTGTTGGGGAGGTGTGGGGGACATTAATTTTGCTCTGTTTGTCTGTAAAAGATGCATCTTCAGATGACAGACTGATGCACAGAGTAGAAGGATTCAGTGACCCTCCCCTGGGGCAGGCCTGGGGGAACCTCAGGTTTTGTTTGTTGCAAACGGCATTGTCTAACAAATCATATGAACAACAGGACCCATAACCACAAGGCAGGGCTTAAATCACCCCTCAAGACCAGGTTTCTCATTGGCATTTATATTGTTTCCATCATTTCTTTGGGGTGGCCAAGTATAAAAACTCTTGAATGCCTGGATAGTTTTTATTGTGTCTGCAAGGCTGTGTTGAGATATTCTGACACAACAGGAATAGTGATTTGTCTGAGTGTAGATTTATACAGGCTTTTTTATAGAAGACTGACAAGGGCATTTTTAAAAAATCAGTCTGCCTTATGTTACACCCAATAATTCAGAATATTAAACTGAGGTTAGATTTATTCATTTGCAACACACTTATCTAAATGTCCCATTTATCGTCAAGTATCCAATTAATGTAGGAAACACGTTTCCCCAGAGCAGTTCAAATACCAAAGAGCAAGACATTTAAAAGCACCAATGGTCCCTTCCTGCTTCCAGATGTAGCTTTGAACATAAACTGCTTATTGGTCATCAAATTATGTAAGGGACCAAAAAAAATGCATTCTTTTCATAATAGTCTATAGAACAGGCTCAAACAAGTGCATTCTTTTCATAATCTCCTACATAACAGATTCATAAGTTGGTATTATTTCTCAGTAAATGTGCCCAGTTGATCACCATGTCCCTGGCAAAAGGTGGTATCAAGCAGGATGCTCCAGGGGTATTGTTGGCGGGGTGGCTGTGTCAGGATCATTTCTTTTCCCTCCACCTGGAGAAGATGACCTGCTTGGCCGCTGATACTCAGAATGAACTTTCATTTCCGGTAGAGCTCTGGTGAAGAGGATTCACTAGCCGAACCAAAACCATCTACCAAGATTTCTGTGGTTAAGAGCGATTCCAAACTTCTAGCCATCGACCAAACATCAGTGAAACAGAAGCACAAAAGCACCATGACTCCAAGGAAACCAGAGAAAGCAGGCCCCAGCAAACCGCCCCCAGGTGAGTGACGGGTCTACTGAATTTCACGAAATCTAAATCGACCATCCCTGTGTTAAGGGACAGGCAATGATCAAATATCAGTGGTGTTGGTGACAGCACACATTTTTCACACGACCGGTTCAGGTTCTGCAGGGGCTGATGATCTTATGCAAATGGAAAACAAATGTAGTCAGAGTAGAATTTCAGGTCAAGGAGGCGTGAATTGAGCAGGTAAACATCTCCGTGGCCAACACTTTCAGAACAACTGCTGACTTTGTGCGACTCTCGCCTAGAATTGCTGCCTTTTCATCTTCTTCAACCTTGTGGGAGTAGGGGGCTTGGGAGGTGGATTAAGGCATTTGGCCCCAGGTATCAAGTTTTATGACTCAAGCTAGTTCATGAAGAGGAGCTTTCAGAAGTATCTGAATGGCATAATTTATAGCCAAGAAAGAGAGTCATAAAGTCCTCAGTGCTGGGGCTGTCCTCTCTGGGAGAAAGGGGCTTGACAAATCCTCCCTTTTGTGCAATTTGGTAAATAATTCACTCTTTAGTGGCCTTTGAAGCAAAGACCAGTCCTCTCCTTGAGGCAGGAGTGATTTAATAGTATCCAGAGAGGGGAGAGATTCAACTGGGAAGTTGAGAGCCCCTCGGGCTCATCCCCATGAAAGCCAACATCTGTCGAGCAAACGTGACTCCTCTGGGAACCAAAGTGGAAGTTGGGGTAACTGGGCAGAAAGGTCGGCCTTCTGCTGGTGGTTGAATGGAAATGATTCAAATTAGCTGCCAAAGAATTCATAAACAGCGTGCGATTCATTTAAAGCCAAGTCACAGCTACCTTCAAATCCTAAATAGCTCTTTTCCTATAACCACCTGTCTGGTTAAGTCTCAATATATTTTTAGAAAATGGCAGCTTTCACTCAGATGAACTACCCACGTGTTATTGCTTTAATGAAGTTAAAAACAAATTGACTTCTGACATGGTGTCCTTTCAGGCAAAATCCCCAACTCCGTTTCCTTATTTTACCAGGCGAAAAAGTATCATCGTAGCTAACTAGCTCATTGTGAACACTTTTAATTGGAATTAGGTTTCAAATTCAGCACTTAAGAATGAAATGGAGTAGATAAGAACTTTCCACAAATATTTCAAAATACACGTGGTAGAGTATTAAATTGAGGATGTTTTAATAGAAAAAAATTGAAGTTTAAATAATGCAACTCCATGTGCTTGCTATAATTTTTAGCCTTCTTGCTAAAACTGGGTAGCTGCTCACATGGCATGTTTTCTCCTCTGTGGAGGAAAGAAAACATCATTAAAATGAGTTTTTCAGATTAATACAGATGCTTTTCAGACTGAGCAAACTCCATATGAAACTCGCAACATTGACAAAAAGGGATAGGTGATTCACCTTATGTTCTATAAAACATCAAATCTGAAGACTGACTAGGCTGGAAACACCAAGGCTTAGACTCAAGAGCCAAGTCAGGAGAAAGATATCTATTTTGGCAAATGAGGAAGGTTGCTTGCAGTAAAAACCTTTAAAAGTCACCAGCTCTCTCATCGCACTGGGGCCCGAGACCATGTCCAGGAGCCAGGCTGCCACCAGCTGGACCGTGGCCTGTGGTTGCAGCCCTGGGGGTCAATGTCATTGCTTCCGAAGCCGGTCGGTGCAGTCGGCTCAAAGCAAAGCTGGCGCGTTAAGATCCACTGGTTTCTCAGGCATAGACTCACCCTGAGTCCTTTCATCAGCACAGTAAAATGAGAGCAGAGACACGGACGAGAATTTGGGCTGAGTCTATTCAGGAAAAGTCAAGTTGAGCGGTAATAACAGCTCAGAAAATTCAGGTAAATACCCTGCTTATAAGAAAAAGAGGATGTGGGGCCCGAGTTACCGGGACATGATCCATTTCACCAAGTAAATTCATAGTTTTCTAGAAGACTTATTTTAGAAATAATGTCCTCAAGCACAGGGGGCAATAGAAAGGGCCCCAAAGTTGGCAGCGAGTCACCACCACTTCTCATGTCAGGCCTGAGACTGTGGGACATGGAAGCAGCAAAGAGTGTGGAATCCCTCCGCAGTGTGCATCACGCTATGCTAAGCCAGCTTCTTCCTGAGCAAAGTGACATGTCAGGGTAATGGATCAAATCTGTGATCTGACAATCCACAGTGTCAAAGAGCTTTCTTTCTGTGAGAGCTGCCCCCGAGGATCTCCAGAAGGGCCCCTGACACTGTGGGAGCTCTGGGTGCGCCCTCTGCAACTAGATATTTACAACTGAGACGGTGTCAGAGTGTCAGTGCTCATCACACTCTACTGGAAGAAGTTCACGCAGCTTAAATGAGGTTCATTAGCCTACAGCACTGTTTCAAAACAAGCTGGCTTGTGATTCCCCTTGTTCCCCCATGCAGAGAGCTGTGCAGTTTATGGGCGGGTGCTTTAGAGTCAAAATGCTCAAATTAGCACCTGGGCCCCATTTCCTATCTGCCACTTAAATTTGGGAAAGTAACTTTTTGGTGCCTTAGTTTTCTCATCTGTAAAATGGGAGCTCAAAACAGAGCCTACCTGGGTGTACCCTTGTGGCTCAGGCAGCTGAGATGGCTGAGGTGTGGACCATGTAAAGTGTAAGGACCTGGGGGCCAAGACCCAGGACTGGGAGGAAAAACTAAAATTGAACAGTAAAAATGCTTCTTTCTCCTTCTTTCCTTCCTTCCCTAGCTCCCTCCCTTTACCTCCCTCCCTCCCTTTCTTCTTTCCTTCCTCTCTTTAAAGAAAACAAACAACACCTATTGGGATTGCTGTGAAGATTCAATATTAAAACACAGGCTTAGCCCTATGACAGTGCCTGACACCATAAGCCCATGATAGATACATTATTAGTCTTACGATTTCTAGCACATTAGAACTGTATTTAGGAGAGGATGGAAATAGAATAGAAAATCTTTTGCCTTAACGTTGTCGCTTCTTCCCAATCCTTTTTCCCCTTTACCAAAAATCAGAGTTGTATTTTTTAAATCCTAACACACATGCAAGTACAGAGACATTTTGCTACACCCTGAATTTCTAAAGCAAAATATTACATGGAAAAAAAAAGGTGAATAATCAGAAAGCATTCACTAAGCCAGAGGTTTTCCTTATCTCCATAAAGACATGGAAAATGCAGGCAACGAGTCGAGACCCAGCTGGTCTGATGTGCTATTGATTCCAAAATCCTATTTCATGATCAAGGTGAACACTGATGCAGGGGTGAGAAATAGGTCTAGAAATGGTATATGTTCTCTTGTCAGAATTCAGATCAGTGAGAAATGAGAGCAGAAGCACGTCTAGTAAGGACAAGGAGACAGGGTCGCGGCAGGGAGCTTCAGGGGCCTCTGACTCCTAGACCCCTCTCCAGCTCCGACTTGAGCTGGAAGGGAGCCACCTCGTCTTTCCAGGACATGTAAAGCCATCCAAAGGCCACTGTGTGGTGGGGTTTTGGCTCTCGGAGTCCAGAGCCAGGTGCTGGAAAGTGAGGGCGCCCTCTCCTCGTGCCTAGAGCTTGGGTATAATCTCTAGCGGTGTGCCAGGAAGACAGATCTGGATGGAGTCCTGTGAGCTTGCTTCCAAAATCTTGCCCTTTAAAACAAAGCCAAGCATTCTGAAATTATCCTCACTTATTATCAAATTCAAGTCATCACCAGACTCCAATGTGCAGGAGCAGCAAAGTCTATTCAGTCTAATAATGGCTCACTGTGAAGGCATTTTCTTATAAAACAAAGAAAAAGCTGTGAATTCAGATTTATAAAGATAAACGTCTAAAATAGCTGTGGTCTCTCTTGGATCGGGAGTCATTTATTTGATGTGCATTCTGGAAGAGAAATTTGAGGGCAAATCTCAAATTTTCAGAACTTACCTTGCAAATAAATTCTGTTAAGATTTTTCTCTGGAAGGCTGAATTGCATGGATTCCCAGTCCAGTTGGAGTCCAACAACTTTCCAAGCCACCTGCCCAAGTTAGAAAACAACCAGCATAAGTGCTACTCCCAATTTTATATAGAAAATCATAATTCTCATTCCACTTACAGTAATGCTTCCAAGATGGTGGGGGTCAGGGATGTTACAGAGACCAGAGCTGGACATTCCAGCCCAGACTCCTGGTCTACCCCTTCGTAGTCCTATACATGTCAACCTCTCCAAGCTCCGTTTCCTCATCAGTAAAATGGAGTTATTCCTACCGCATCAGGTGGATGGGAGGATAGATTAGACCTTCCATACAGGTTAATCCCCAGCCCTTCCTCTGCTTATGAAGCCAGCCCCCAACCTCACCTAATTCTCCTGGGTTAGCATCTTTATAAGATAGCTTTTCAACCAAAGAACATTTAGTTTGATATGCAAGAGAGGAGTACCTGGATAATAAAAACATTTATTTATCAATGAAGTCATCCATTTTCCCACTAACTGTGATGCATTAGCAAATACAGCCAACTGCCCCAACTGTCCCAGGGAGGATAACATCAGGCGCCTGGGTTTTCTCTCCCATCCCTCGCTCATTCAGCACTTCAGCATTCATTTACTGCATGCTTACCTGCCGGGCCCTGCATGGGTGCTGGGGGTACAAAAATAAGACACACAGGACCCGCCCTCCAGGGGCTCACAGTCTAGTGGGAGGCCAGGACAGGCCCTGACAAGGTAAGTGCTAACAGCTTGTGGGGAAGGGTGAAAATCCTGAAGGTCAGGAGCCCTAGTGGAGGCTGTGGACGAGCCAGCAGATGGTACTGAGTGTGCATAGACAAGGAGAGAACAAGGGAGACAGAGACAGACAGACATCAAGGAACTACAAATAGTCCAGGACCTTGTGCCTCAAAGTGTCCCCAGATGAGGTAGAGTCCTTACCTGAAAGCTTGTGAGATATGCAGAACCTCAGGGCCACCCAGATTTAAGTGAATTGGAACTTGAATTTCACAAGGTCTCTAGGACACTGGTGTGCACATTTGAGTCGGAGAAGTTCTGACCTGCAGTCACACTACAGGTGCAAGGACCTACAGGTCCTACCAGCAAGGACCAGACTCCCAGTGGCCTTGAGCGTCACACTGACAGCGATGGAGCATCAGTCATCCAAGGGGTCGAGGCAGGGAGGTGAGACAGGCAGGTTGGCATTTTAAAAATCTGACTCGCTGTAGCATGGAACAGGGGCGGCTGGGCGAGTGAGGGCCGTCACAGAGGCCAAGAGGCCAGGCATGCAGTCACTGCAGTGGTCCCAGAGAGAAACGAGGTGAGAACAGAAGCGCAGGGGCCAGAGGAGTGGGCCCAGGCTTGAGGGTCTGCAAGGAAGTCATGCTGGCAGAACTGGGTGACTGTTGGGTATGAGGATAAGGAGGGGGAATCATGGAAAACTTGCAGTTTGGGCCCAGAATGTTAGGCCAGTGGAGACAGCAAGAAGAGGTGGCTGGGTCCTATTCTTTGGGCATGTCTGTGAAAGTCAGGCAGGATGGCACACAACCCCCAGGTGCCCAGGTCGGCTCAGCAGAGAACTGACCACCAGTGGGAATCCAAGCACCTCAGAGCAAACGGAGGCTGGACTATGAGCGGCTCCCCTGTGATAGTCGATGGAGGAAGGAGATGATGGAGGAGCCGTGGGAAATAAGAACAGCTAAGGGAAGAATGGGAGAAAACCGCCACAGAGAAATAAGCCAAGAAGTCCAGGAGCCAAGGGAGGGCTTTGGAAAGGAAGGAGTTCCTAACAGTGTCAGATCCTGCTGAGGATTCAAGGAAATTAGGCCGGTGGCTCCCTCCTTATAGGCAAAGGTTTTCATCTAGAAGTTTCTGTGAAGGTGTTTTAGAACTGGAACCAGTTTCAGCTGCAGCATCTCCCAGACTTTGATAAGAATTACCAGGGAGGTACTTTAATGAAAATAGATTCCAGGACCTGACTCAGACAGCAGAATCTCCCCCAGAAAGCGGCCTGCAAAACGGCTCAATAAGCACCACAGGTGATTCTTATCACAGAAGTTTGAGCAATGTGTCAGGGCCTGGCTTCTCAGACGCTGAAGTTCACGAGAAGTAACCTGAGTAAATGGCAGGCTCTGGTTCCACAGGCGTGGGGGGGTTGAGATTCTGCATTTCTAAGTAGCTCCAGGTGATGTGCTCATCGCTGGTCTCAAGACCACCACTGGAGGAGCAAGGTTAGAAAAGATAGCAGACTGCTTTTGTCCATGAGGAAACAGGGTTGGAGAAGACAAGGGGCGGATCCAAGGTGACTCAGCAGGTTGGTGGCAGAGCTGAGAGATTTGTCATGCCCGAGGGGTCTCTCTGGATGTGATTCCATCAGCCACCCGTGCTCTGCCTCCAGCAAGGTCGGCAGACTGGCATGTGAGGTTGGCGAACAAATCATTAACTGCACTCAGACACCTCATCCACCTGCTGCCCCCCTCCGTCCCTCTCCTGCCCATGATCCACCAGGAGCTCCTTGCTTTTCTCTCTTTCCAAACTTCCTCTCTGCCGCAGAACAGCCAGGCAAGGGCATGACCGTGGTCTCCTACTGGGGGGGCATCTGGAGGACGGGGGGAGAGAGCCTTCCCCAAGTGAGACCCTGCCGCCCACCATCTGCTGCTTCCCGATCAACTCGTGAGACAGCGGTGGGAGAGGAGGGCCAGAGCCTCCCCAGAAGGTGCAGGTGCGGTGAACTTCCCGCACCTGTCAGGGACGCCAGAGACTATTGGTCAGAAAAGGGCATGGTGGTGCGGTGATGCTGGTTCCCTCGGTGAACTCTTTAGTGGCTTTGCCAGCCTGCCTGCTGCCCCTGACACCCAGAGACTCCCCCCCACCCCCTGAGAGTGTTGATTCATTCAGACTTTTTAAAATGCCCTTCCCACCGTGAGTGCGGCATCCTGACTGCTCTTTTTCTTTCGTGCAGGTGACAGCAGCGAGCACCCCCTGTTCTGTGTTGAATATACCCCTTACTGCTCCATCTTTGCTTTCTCCCCTGTCCTGCAGCCCAATACCAATTACTGCTGCCTCCTCCTGCCACTAGTGCCACCTGTCCCCCCAGGGGCCCAGGACGCTTCCCCCCATCTCCCTCTAGTCTCCTTTCCCGCCTTCTCGAGCCCCTCTCCATCCTCCCAGGGCCCCTGTCCCGAGTCCTCGGGCCCTGTGCCTGAGTCGCCGGCGTCCCTGTGCTACTTCCCTGTCTCCCGCCCGACCCCGGCGGAGACCCCCGTGCTGTGCCTGCCCGGCCCCAGAAGGCCCAGTAGAATTTACCTCATGTGGTAAGGCACCCAGCACGGCGGGGTCAGGGAGAGAGGGACATCAGGCCTCCGGAAGGCAGGTGCGCGGGAGTGGGGTCCATGCCGCAAGCGGCCCCACGAGGTGTGGCGTGCAGGGGGTCAGAAGACCAATAAAATCCCGTCATCTCTCGAGACTCACTTCATTTCTTCACTCCGGTGTCTGGCACCTGGGGACCTTGCCACTAGAACCCCAGCAGGCCTCTCTGTGCTGGAGCCCACCCTCGGCCGTGTGGGTGCGGGCGCAGCGGGGGCGCCGCGGGACAGGCCCTTCCAAAAGTCTCTCCCGAACCGAAAACGAAAACCCCCTCGGAACCACGCCAAGGAGGGGCAAATGAAAGGGTTCGGTGGCTTTTACATTCCCTCTCCTGCCTGCTTATTAGGCACTACATTTCCCCAAATCAAAAATCCCACCTCCTGGGCTCCGAAATAAAACGTATTTATGGTACATCATTAAGCTTTAATTAAGCGCTCCTCTGGGGCTGTGAGACAGCACACGTCTCCCGCACACGCAAACAGGCAAGTAGACGTGGCCCATTCTTGGTGACTGTACGGAAAGCTGCCTGCTACACGGAGGCAACAAGGGCTTTTGTGATTAAGCTGTAATTCTAACCACGATATAAAGGAAGCAGAGGGAAACACAAATGTAAAGGCATCTCTTGAAATCTTGGCACCAACCGGGCACCAGGCCTCAGCGGCAAGGCGGCGTGGGGGAGGGGCACCGGTTCAGGAATTTTGTCTTGTTTTTGTCTATTAAGAACCATGTCTGGGTGTGGCAAGTGAGGGAGGAGTCAAACTGCCAGATGCACGCACGCGTGACCCTTACACAGACTGGGCTCTGAGTCCTGAGGGTCTTGTGTCAACCTGGGCCCGGTAAGTGGAGAACGAGTCCGTGGACAATTAGTGTTCCCAGCCCTGTCCAGGGAACAGAGGCTGATGCATTTTGTCTGAACAGCCTTTTGGTCTCTTTGCTCCTGGAGGCATCTCCTGGCTCAGCTGCCAGAAGCAGGTATGTGAGTTTCATGCTGCCCAAAGTAAACCACAGCCATCCCCAAATTCACCAGTTTCATAATAGCGAGTTGCCTGGTGGTGATGCTCCCGAATACAAACTGCCTGCAGAGCAAGTTACCCTTTCATCTTCTAGTGTGAATATGCCATGGTCTTCCTGTAGATTTATTTATGTACCATGTCACAGTAAGGACCATTTCAAAGGACCCGGAGGATCTGAAGTTTGGGCTCACGTGTGAATGTGGGTAAGGAGACTGGGGACTGGCACAGAAGCTGAGTGTTTGAAACTCTTCAATCCATGAACACTCAAAAGCTGGAGTCTTGGTCCCCTTGTTTATGGTGCTGGAGATAGAGGAGGTCTTGCTTTCCTTTGACTCAAAAGGGTGTGCTAAGGAAGAAGACATTCATGCAGCCAAGTCAGATGGTTTACCTTTAAGGTCGCAGTGCAAATGTCTTACTCACCTTTGTGAACCCTCAAATTATTGCAGAGCAAAGGCACACAGGTATTTGTTGAACAAATTGCAATAAAAAAAAAAAAAAAGAGTTGCTATTTGCCTTTCGGATTATATAAAAGGATTGAGAGTCAACCAGAGCTACATAGGAGTGAAGACGGCTGAATAATTTAGTCTCAATCTCAGAAGCCCAGACCACAAGAAGGTTCTGGTGAAATTCAGTTATTTCATGGGAATAACTTCAATTTTCCATTCTTATTATTATTCCATTATTATTAGGTCTATGTGCGCCCTTTGTGGTAGAAGCAACAGCTATTTTTAGCCGTCAGTATACACCAGACACTGAGTTGAAGCCATTTTGTGAATATTATTACTAAACTTTCACAATAGCTCAACAAGACAGAAATCGGCCCATTTTATAGTTGCAGATACTGAGGTTCAAACTGCCAAAATTCAAAGGGACCCTGCTTGCACCACCAGCAGTGATTTCTTCACTGCTCATTGCTGGTCACTCAGCTTCATGACTTCGGTTTGCTGAACACTTGATTAGAGAAGACACAGTGAAGGAAATCATTCTGGAAATTACTTGAGATCTGACGCTTTTAAGCAGCACTCTTTTGAACAAGAAAACATAATAACCTGCTCTCTGAAGCGTTGTGGGTGTTTAGCACAACAAAAACTTTATTCTGTTTTTGGAATCCCCATAATTGGAGCTGAAAGCATCTTCTCCAGCTGCAAATCACACTGGCCCATTGTTACCTGTGGTGACAGGCACTACCAGAACTGGCTAAGACAGGGGCCTAGTCCTTAGAGAGAAAAGACATACATAATAGGCAATTTTAGGATATGTAAATGCTCAAGGCCACCAGAATCCCCAAAGTTCTGGCCCAAACAGAGTCAGAGCTGACTTGGTGTGACAGAGGAGCTGGGGAAGAAAGCCCTGTGGGAGGTAGGAGGGTGGGGCAGGGGCTGATCCTGGGGTCTGGGGACAGTGAGAATTCTCTCACCTGGGTGTGAAATGTATCCTCAGTGTTCCTGCTGGGAATCAAAGTGAAGTCCTCTTGTCCCGGACCTTTGGGCCAGAGTCTCAGTTCCCCCAAGGTCCCCAAACCTGCCCCTCCCCTGGTTCTCCCTCTGTTTCTTCCTCAATAATAACAACTGAGAATCCTGCTGCTTCTTCCTCTGTTAGTTGGTGAGAGCAGGAGGCACCTGTTGACTTCTGAGATTTGGGAAGGCATGAGGACTCTAATAATGAAGTCCTCTGGGTTGTTGGAATGTAACTTTTTTCACTGAGAAAGTACCCCCTCTTTCCTCTGTGCTGGGCCTCCGACTGTGAACCCCTGATCCCCCTCTCTCCTCCTTCTCTTGCTCTCTTCTTGGTTAGTGAAATCATGTTTCATCACCACACTACCCTCTGCAAAGAATAGATTCTCATTTTCTGGAGGGCTCACGTCTCTTTTA
Organism: Solenodon paradoxus; assembly: GCA_004363575.1. Taxonomy (NCBI): domain Eukaryota; kingdom Metazoa; phylum Chordata; class Mammalia; order Eulipotyphla; family Solenodontidae; genus Solenodon; species Solenodon paradoxus. The sequence continues at coordinate 38,932 of RJWH01006426.1, forward strand.
GGTCACACTCACACCCTCTGGGCTCCACCAGCATGCCCTACGCTGGAAGCCACACCACCGCTCTGTCTTCTAGTTCTCTGTGGTACGTGACCCTCTCTTTCTGAGGACACAGACCCCACTGTCTTTCCTTCCTGGGGTCCATAAGAATAGGCCGCACTTAATTGCTGCATTAAACTAGGCTCTCTGGGCTGCCAGGGAGACTCTCATTCTTCCCCTAAATCTGGATGAAAACAATTCAGGCCACAATTTACACGGTGGAACACAAATCCAGTTGTCTTCATGTGCCAAGAAAGGCTGCTCTCTGGCACCCAACTCAGGGACCGAGGCTTTGAAAGGCAAAGTGGTTTGCCCAAGCTCACAGGCTACCAAGTGATGGAAGCAGGTTTCAAACCCAGTTCTGCTAACCTCCTGTCCATTTTCCTAAGTGCCTTCCCATGACTGGATCCTTTATACATTCTTTAGACAAATGTTTACCTATAAATGAAATTAATTATTGAAAAGATTTTACGCCTTCCAGCAGTACCAGCACCACAGATTTTATCAAGGAAGAGGAGGCCAAACCTGGGGAAACTGACAATCAGCCCAAAATTAGAGAGTCTGCAAGCCCCTGGGGACAGAAGCAGACAGAAGTCGCAGCTACTAGCCAAGATACCTGTCTTCAGAAGAGCAGGTAAGGACCCAGGGCTCATGTATCTTGGTTCTCGGAAAGGAGAATCAGTGTGTGCTGTCACCTAGATGATTTTTAGACACTTCTGCTGTTATGTGCAGGGCTGGGGACCTTAACATAAAATGCTTAAAAGATTTGGAAAGCAAACAACTGGATCTAGTTTCCTTCTCTAGGAAAGAATGGTGGGAAAAGGCAGAGCTGGGACAGGGTTTATTTTCTCGGTCATTACTCCCTAAGCATGCCTGTCCATGTTCTGAGCAGAAGTCAAGAGTGCAGCTTCTGGAGACGGCATGTGGGTGGTAGGTGCTGGGGCCAGGGTGGGTGGGAAGGGAGACACAGTCTGCAGCTCTGGAGGTGTCTCACCTGGCTACAGCCAAGTGGGGAGGATGGGTGTCTGTGGGTGGCAGACTACTCACTTTCCATGACAGTCTCCACGCCTCTGATCCAAGGTCAAGATCTTAATGTGTAAGAAAATAGCAAAATGAATATAGGCTTTATTTCAAAACATTGGTTTGGTGGGTATGTCTTCTCTCAGTCCTGATCATTCATCCTGAACCCCAAGCCAGGCTGCTCAGCTAACTCTGCTACATCTCCTGTGGTGACTGATGGAATAGGACTAAGCGACACTTGACAGGCACCTGGCCATGAACCTGTTCGTTCCCTTTGAGAAATCACTGAGCATCGCACTTCCCGGCCATGCAATAAACCTAGGAGTCTTTAGCAAGATGCACACTGTGGTGGGCACATATAAATATCCAACATGGTAGCATTTGTGTGACTTAGGATTAGGGGCAAGTAGAGCATTTATGAATCTGTAGGAACGAGATGTCCATGGGTCCCCAAGGATCTAACACCTCCTGTAGGGAAGGGCAGACCTCACTTCTAATTTCAGGTCTTCTTCCTCCAAGCAGTGGACTCTTTATTGGTCAAGTAACCTCTCTGGGCTGCGGTTTCCTTGTCTTAAGTTTAGTAAGAATAATGGAATCTACTTCACTGCATTCCTGCAACTACTGCATTAAATAATATACTGACCATCTCCTGACTAGAGCAGACACCAAACTATTGTTCCTCCCCTGTCACCTCCCCAGTGACCCTCCATGAACTCTTGAATATTATTTGAAAGGTAAGGTTCTCCATACTTGAAACTCTTCTGGACCCATAAGGTTATAGTCTTCTGTCTGCACCCAGGAAACATCTTCTGTTATCCTGAGGTCTATTGAGAATTTGTTGCAATTCTCTGTTATACTCAGGGCTCCTGATCATCCCCCAATTATTTCCTCACCTGTCTCTCTCTAGTTCGTTCTCTTCTGTTTATGCAAAGTGATTTGCATAAGCTGGAGTGGGAGCCAGATGTTTGAATTGTATCAGTAAGAGATCTGAAGCAAACGTGACAAAGGTACTCTATACAAGCTCTTATAAATCAAAAAGAAAAGGAAGAGGGGAGGAGGCAGAACAGTTCACAGAAGACATATGGGTAGCTAATACTTTTTTTTTTTTTAAGTTTAAACTCACTAAGTACAACATGTAAATTGGCATGAGATAAATTTGACCTACCCAATTGGCTAAGGCTTCCTAAAATACTCTATACCCGTAGTGAAAGCAATAACTAGCATTTTCTGGGCAGCAGCATGTCAGATTGCACGACAAGAGCTGGCATGCATTGCTGTTGACACACTTCTGAGAGGTGCTTTCATCTCCTACCTGTAGGGTCCCGGTACAAGCTAGAATTTGACAGTATGTGTCCAGAGTCTTTAGGAAGCTCATGCCTTTTGACCTCAGCAATTCCACTTCAGTCTTATCTATTCTGACAAAACATAGTCAGAGGTATATGAGCAAAGTCACTTATCATGATGTCATTCATAGCTACCAAAACCTTGAAACCATCTCTATACCCAACAACAGTGGAGTTAAACCAGTTATGATACATTTATACAACATACCCTAACGTGATGATCAATATCACATTTTAAAAGAATTATTAATGGCAGTACATGTTGCTCACAGTAAAATGTTTGGGAAAAGAGCAGGACATGGAGTTGTATTTACCGAATTCTCCCAATTTTGTCTTTGAAAAATATATTTCTGCATAAGAGTCCCAGGTTATAAATTCAGATGCCTGCAAGGTGCAGGTGAGCATGGCAGGAGAAACACCGAACAAGAACTGTGGGACCAGGAGATCAGGCTCCCCCCGATGGGGTTAACTTGGGGTTCAGATGCTGAGCCCAAGCATCACTGTCAGATGAGACTAGACCAAGGGTCTTGAATGTGCAACCCACCCCTGAGCAGCAGCAATGGGCATCTGAGTTGTGGAATATGCTCTTCATCCTCTTCTGTAGCGTTCAAATCATGTACAAGAAACAGTGGTCACACTGTTGTGTGAACAGAGGAAAGCAGTGAAAACAACATGGCTGTTGAAACCAGCAAACTTTTGGTCAAGAACATGAAGATGTCAAGACCAAAGACATAGTCCTACAGCCGATGGAAGCTGTTTCTGGTTTCCTCTCATCACACCTGGAACACTCAGTGACACCGTGTTGCACTCCGAGCAATGACAGGCCCTCCGGGCACAGCTGGTGCCCAGGCAGGGCTCGGAGAGGCAGCGGCTGCAGCTGAGGGCCTGTCTACAAAAAGCACATCCCTGGCTCCAGCCTGGAGCAACTAAATCTGTTCCCTATTTGATAGACACGAAAATAGGGTTCAACTAGCATAAATATAGAATGGCACAGTCTGCCCCCTTTAGGCGACACACGCACACACAGGAAGCAATGATTGCAGCGGTGGTGAGGAAGGGTGAAGACGTCTTCCCCAGTGCTCCGGGATCCGCAGGAGCTGCCATACCACTTAGCCAGTGACATCTCCTGCCCAGGGCCAGTGTCACCAGGTGACAGGTCGGTGTCTTCTGTGAAATAAGCTCATGGTTCCCATTGAGTTCCTAGTTTCTGTTTTTCAGAAGCTGCGCTAGCTGATTCTTTTTCCCTTGGGTGTCTCCCGAAGCCTGAACAAACGTGGCTTGGGATGGGGTAGCTCTGCTGTCGCTCAGGGCCCATGTTCGAAGAACCACCAGCAGGGTCAGGGCCCAGCACCGCCAGCGGGAATCCCCCAGCCCCTTCAAAAAACTCAAAATGAGAAGTAATCAACCAGAGTCTACACGTCTCACTTCTTCAGATTACCCTTTTCTAGAAAATAAAAACGACTCAGCAGCGTTCACCGGTCAGGTAGAAGCATCACCTGCGAGAGGCTCGGAGCACCCAGGATTGTCAAGCCATCTTTTACTGGGGTTTATAAAACCCATGAGGAGCCAGATCGGAGCATGTACTGATTTCTAGAAGCGCTGATGAGTAAAGAGTCACACTGTGTTACTGAGTGTCAAGGCAACCCAAAGAGGCTTACAGAGTATGAGCACATTAGTGATTCTAATTGTGCTCTCCAGAAGGTGCCTCAATGAAAGCAAGTGGGTATTAACTTGCCTTGGCTGAGCCGGGAGGCCTTAGGATTTACATTTCATTTGCCTGAGCTCTTATCACCTGTGGAGTCCTGTCTACTCTATAGGGTGAGCCGCTTAGACACGGAGCGATCAGGACAGCAGTGCCTCAGCAGATCCAGTGGAGGTGGGAGTAGAGGCCGACGTCAGGAGGAAAGAGATACGTGGGATCAGAGACATACTTCCAGCGCCCCGTCCATGTTAGAGGATTTAAAAGCCCTCAACAACAGCACACACAGACCAGTGAATTAAATTAAAGCAAATTAATCCAGCCAGTTTAAGGGGTAACGCCAGGTAGTGGTTAAGAATAGGGTTGTCACACATCCCTGTTTAACCAGGATTGTCGCAATTTGGAAATGTTGAGTGCCCCCCTCCACACACACACACACAAACTACCCCATGCCTGCCCAGCGACTCACCCACCCCGTGCCTGGTCCAATTGGCCATGGTTTCAACTCTAAAAATCATGATAAGTCTAGTGAAGAACACAAATTGTAGTATCAAGTAGGCTTGAGTTCAAATGATCACTTCATCACTTGCTAGAAATATGATCTTGGATTAGTTATGTGACCTTCCTAAGCCTTAGTGCCATTACAGTGTTACCTGTTTCAGGGGGTTGTAAGGTCCAGTGTGTTTACATAATACAATGGGAATGGTGGTGGAACCCTTTAGGATAAACCCTCAATAATTCATGCTTCTTCGTTATTTTTATAAGCAAGTTTTGACCAAATGATTTCACCACTAGAAACTTCTAGCCACTTGTGTACCATGCCCAAGTCCTCTCTCTGCATCTCTGTAAACTTTAGATTCAGGTGGCAGGGGAAAGAATTCTGTTATAGCTAGTTGTTACACATTGACTATGGACTAGTGGCAAAGAGGAAATAATGATTAATGAGAAATTTATAATTTTTTTGCACTAAAAAGTATACGTAACCACAGTCTTCGGTATAACTGGGTGGGGGTGGGGGTACCAGCTTCTGGCGCCTTCCTCCCAACCAAGGTAGATTATACCTTTCTTAAGATTTGGTCAAGGTCTGTGTAAAGCAGGGATGCCATAAATAAATGTTGAATGAATCTGAAGATGAAAAAACATTGTTGGTTTTTGGAGCAATCATTCTTCGAGTGCTGGTTTTCCTTTTCAAATGCTGGAATGAAAAAAATCATTTGAGTCACTTCCCAGTCATCAACCCTGAGCTTGGGCTGGAGAATCTTCTTGAAGCAGTTACAGAATCTATGTCCTCAGGGTCACCCCATTTCTCCAAAATCAGTCAGAGTACCGTGAAGGAAAATTCAGAAACAGTAAAATGAGGTCAATCTCCTGTCTTCTTGTCCCTCCAGCCAGTATGACCAGGCATGTTCCCTTCTCTAGGGCTTGTGTGTGTTGTCTCTCACCCCTGGTGTTAGAGACCTTTTGTCCATGAGCACCTATGACAGCTTGATAAATGGTCTTTTCTCGATGCAGATCCAGCAGTGCAACAAGGAGTGCCAAAGCAGGCAAGTGACACTAAGCTGAAGAGTTTAACTCAAGAGAGAAGAAACTTAGTCCCGTCCTCACAGCTAATGATGATCACTGAGAATACCCCTGAGAGAGCTGAAAAAGGAGACCTGAGTGCAGTTTCCCACAATGAGCCCCATCTAGCCCTGCCCCAGGTATTCCAGGGAAAAAATAATCCTCAAGTGTTGAGTGCCTTGGGGCCACCACTCACCACCAACACCATGGGAGGACCAAGAAGGGCTCCATTTAGTTTCAGAGATGAAGATTTTTATTCCGTTTTATCATTAAACACTGGAGGAGAAGACGATGACACTGAAGAGGAAACCCACATAGAGGAAGAGCTTCTGTTGGTGGGCATGCGCCCACCTCATTCACCTTCCAGCCACAAGAGAAGTCGATTCCTTAGAACTTCGGCCACGCTGGCCAAAAATAAATATTTTGAAGAAAATCCTGATAGCTGTAGAGCGAATTCTGTAAGGAGTGTATCCAGTCATGGTTCCTCAAGGATCAGCAATGTAGTGGGACCAGTGACAGAGCCACCTTGTGTGGGGTCAAGGATGTCCCACGACCTAGTACTACTTGATGGGAGGTATGCTAAAGAGAATGATGGTGACAACAGTGCAAATGAGATTACCTTACATTCATGGGACACCAAATCCGAACCCAGTCTAGATGATGATCTCAATGCTGAGAATCTATCTAGTGACTATACTTCTCTGGAAGACAGGTCTGGTCATCATGACTATGAAAAAGATTGGCAAACTTATTTACACAATTCTAGTAGTTCTCTTGACTGTTTTCTTTCTAGTAGACCAACAGCTCCAAGATCGTTAATAAATTCATCTTGTCACACTCCTGGATCACTACTGCATCCTTCTCTGAGCAATGATAGTCCAGCAGATTTGTCCATATCACCTGCTTTAGTTCACAGTTCCGACTCTGAGGGAAACTCAAGGTTTAATGTTCGTCGACCACTGTCCCCAATTAGAAATAGAAATCCGTTGGCCAGTGCCGACAACCACAGTTATCTTCCAGTGAACAGTACACATGAATTTGATGTCAGGGGAGCAGAGGATGTTACTTTAACAAGCCAATCTCAAGGGACTGCATTAGACACAGAAGATCTCTCACAAAATCCTCAAAGCAGCTTGTCCTTGGTGGAGTCTCCCAGTTCCTCTCCATCAAGAATGAACTTACCAGGCCACTTGCACGTGCCTGGTTCTCTGCAAGAAAATATACCTTTTACCTTCTTAGCAGTGTCTGATTTCCCAAATCCAAATGCCATAGGGAATAGACTGGCAGTCTCTGGTTTCACAGATAAAAAAGAAGACACTAAACTGAAGGCAGACTCTGAGAAACTCAAGAAATTACAAAAAAGGTGAGGAATTTTCATAATTAAATATATATATACATGTATAGCATTTATTTTTCCAGTGTTGAAATAAGCAGTGCTTTCATTAGAGGGTCAGAGGAATTTTAAACCATAGTTAGTCCCCTTCCTTGATGTTTTAACGATTGCTTATGCTGAGAAAATTTTCTATTTTGTTGTTTCTTTTTTTTAAAGGAAAGTTACAGACAGGAATGAAGGTGAGTAGACAGGCAGGCAGGCAGGACGATAAAGGAGGAGGAAGCACTTTATTTTATTTTGTTGTTCATCTTGGTTATTTCCCTGGCCCTGGGTCTTGAACCAGGGACCCTGGGGTGCATGGGGATTACGCCCGGTGAACTAAGCCACTGTGCCACCAGGACATGCCCATTTTGATGCTCTTACTCTATGTGTATCTATACAAAAAAGTTCAGGATTCCAGCTTAGTTTCTCTAGTATTCCTAAAGTGCTATTTCCTTGAGTACCATAACTTTAAGAAAGGCAAGTTGGCTAGATAGAAGCATTTCTGGCTGCCATGCAGGGTTAGCGCTTCGCTACAGCAATTAAGAACAAAGATTTATTAAAAGGTTGCTGTCTCCCTGGAGAATGAGCCATTCAGCCCTTGAAGTTCACCAGCTCTCCCCCGTGGGACTTGCGCAAATCCAAACAACAGTTCTAGAATTTGAAGCTTCCAAACGAAAAGGCTGCTCCCAAACTGTTACCATAGTTACCAGTTGTCTCCGAAGGGCCATGCTGGGGTAACTACTGCTTCCATTTCATGCTTTCTTCCTCTTGCATGAGAGAGACAAATGAGATCTTTTATTTTTGACTTGCCCCCTTTCTCTGATCTTTTCTTACTCGTGAAGTGATTTGGGAATAATTCACAGCTCCTGAAATGTGATAGTTTTTAAAGCCATCGTTAAACGCCCTGTGAAGGGTCTACCAGTTCATTTATGATAGGTGTTTTCCATGCCCGGATCTTTCTTGGCTTCCTGACCTGGAAATGGGGTCTGGGAATGCGAGTCCTCTTTGTGTCGGTATGGCTCACTGGCGCCATTACACATCCTACTGATATTCATTGTAAGTAGGAAAATTCCATGGTAATGGAGTAAAAATCTAGACCATAGAATGCACACATATTCCTGTATGTCTTTCATCTGCTGCAGGAAAGAAGTGCGCTTCCAGTTAGTGGAAACTTTTCTTTCCAACATTAAACAATGTATCAGAAGAGCACCTTCATAGTTAAGGACCAAAGTGCCTCACACTCACCCATCCTCACCAACCCCAAAATAAAGCTTCAGATCCTCTTGTCTGGAATTTAGACTTTATCATTCCAAAGCAATGCCTTTGGGCTAAAAATGATTTCTTTGAAAAACACATCCACATTTGGTGTGGCAAAACATTAAATAGCCATTATATGTGCACTTTATCAGATACTCTTTCTTCTGTATATAATAAACCCAAGCTTTTCCTTTTGAGGGAATATTAAAAATATAAACGTAAAAGAAAAATCAGCTAAGAGAACATCCCTAGAACCCTCATGAGTCCATCACCCAGTCCATCCCTCCCTTCCTCCCTCGTCACCTTCCCACAGCCCCCTCACCGGCCAGGAGACCAGCCTTTTCTTGCATTTGTCATTCCTTTGCTTTTTGTTTTGCTGCTGGTTTTTCGCTTTATGGTTTACATCTGGATGTATGTGTTTCTAAGCAATAGACTGTGATAGTCTTGGTTTTTAATTCATTCACTGTCCCCGCTGCGAATATCCCATTATGTGGCTGGGCCACAGCGTGGCCACCGTGCTGGCGGCGGGCATTGGGCTCTGCTGTTCTCAGCAAGCAGCATGGCATGTTCTCGCAGACACTGGGCACAGGGAAGAGTCCTCCAGGATGTCCATCTAGGAGTGGGATACTTGGGTTGGCTATTCCAAATGTATCCATCTTTTTTATGGATTGTGACTGCTATCCGTTGTCCTCACTGAAAAACCCTCCCTTAACCTGCAGTCCTCATGCTATTCTTCCTCTTTTCTTCTAAAATCTTTACAGTTTTGTTTTGCATACTTTGGACTTCATGTAAAATGGATTTCAGACTTCAAATGTGAACTATGGGGAGTGCCATGGTGGCCCAGGGTGCTGAGACGCTGGCACAGACCGTGAAAAGCACAAGGACTCGGGTTTGAGATCTGGGGTTGGATTGGAAAGAAAAAAAAAAACAAAAACCTAAAACTAAATTAATTAAAGATCTCTTTTCCTTCTCTCCCTTCCTTCCTTCCTCTTCTCCTTCCTTCCTAACTAAAAAAGCAGGTACCCCCTGGTGGCTTAGGGCTAAGCTGGAGGCTGAGATGCAGACCATCTAAAACCTAGGAACCCAGGTTCGCAGCCCAGGGCCAGGGTAAACAACTAAAAATATATTTTTTGAAAAAACAAGTAAATAAAATTGCTTCCCTTTCCTCCCCATCTTCAGAATGCTTCTTCCTCCTCTCCTCTCTTCTCTTAAAAAAAGTGTGATGTTTCATCTATGGCATGAGGTATGCTTTATGAATATCGAATTGCCCCAGTATCTTTCTGTGTTTATCTGCAGAGTTGCTGTCATATAACTAGACAAATATAAGTCTGCTTTAGGGCTCTCTGTTCTGTCTTATTGGTCTTTCTTGGTTTATCCTAGTCCCCCATCATTATGTCTGCAGCTTTAAAAGTTTGATATTGGTGGGGCAAAGCTGCCCTCCCCACTTTGTCTTGAAGAACCAGCTCTTTGGGATTCTCATTAGACTTGTATTGAGTACTATATATTCTTCTGGGAAGAACTGACATCTTGGATATATTGATTCTTTCTTCAATAAACATGGATTTATCTCTTGTGTGTGTCCATAATGGAAAACTCTAGTTCTGTTCCTTTTCACTGACTTTCCCTTTCTTGAGGAGGAAGTTCTCTGAAAACAAAATGAACATATACTTCTAGATCCACAGCAAAGTCCATTTCTTCCTTTCCTTCGAATTTAATCTCTAGCCAAGTTTCTTTTCCTTGACCGGGCAGCCCCCAGTCCCAAGAGAATTCTAAAGAACAAAAGAATAACATGAGTTTTCTAAAAATCCAACCTACATGAACATCGACCATTCTATTCTTCACTCACCACTTAGTAGACATAAGTATATTTGCTTTGCTTTTCACTCATTCCATCTTCATCACATTTCAGCAACTTAAATTCTGGAATGTTGACACGACTTGCTGGCAGGTGCCGTGCACTGGTGAGCTCACATCCAGGTTCATTGGTTCATCATTCACCCCAGAACATCTACTGAGTGATCTTTATGTGAAAAACCTTTGCCAGACTCTAGATGCAGTCTCCAGTTTGCAGAACAGGCTTACCGCCATCAGCATGCCCATTTCTGCCCATGACACTGTAAAGCAGGTAGCTGGAGTCGTAGTGTCCTTCCAGAGGAGGGAGCAGAGACCTGGGCAGCTTAAGTAACTTATCAAAGTCACCAGGCTCACTAGTTTTAGAGGTGAGCCTCAAACGCAGGCTCCCAGGCTCCGGGACCACAAATCCCACATGCTCACCAATAAGCCACACCGGCTCCCTTGCCGTGGCCACAGGCCTTTTCCGCAGTTTCCCTCAGTCACCCACACTTCGACTGCCGGCTGTCCTGCTCAGCTCACAGGCATCAAGAACTGGTAGGAGCATGCATACTCATATTCTCAGTAACCATACCTGGAAGAATTGTCAGAGTCAGAGGGAGTCGAGGGGGCGTGGGGGGAGCCGTGGTGGGCAGGGTGGGATTGCTCCTTCCCCCGTTAATGCCCTGGGAACTGGTATTTGTGGAAACTGCAAACGTGTACACTCCTGGTCACAAGGGCATGTTTTCCATTTAGCCTCCTGGAGGAGGACTCGGAGGAGGAGGGAGACTTATGTCGCATCTGTCAGATAGCTGGGGGTTCCCCAGCCAACCCCCTCCTGAAGCCTTGCGGTCGTGTGAGAAGCCTGCAGTTTGTGCATCAAGAGTGCCTGAAGAAGTGGCTGAAAGTGAAAATGGCATCAGGTAGGTGGGGAAGGAAGAGCGGCAAACGTGCAAGGACACATAATTAAATGCGACACCACAGTGTGGGACTCAGCCCCCTCCACCCTCCCCGCTGAGCAGTGGCGGGCAGGGAGGCCGGGACAGACACGGGCCTGCGGCTGTAGAATGTGTGACAGCCCCAGCAGGCTGGAGTAGAACTAAAGGCTGCCTTCACCTGATAGAAGGGAAATACGTGTATTTTTTTCCAAGTCCTAAATCATATGCTATTGAATTCTATGCTTGCTTGAGGCCTGAGCAGAGATGCCTTCCAGAAGGGAGGAAACTAGAAATGGATCAGTCACTGAACCCGGGAGTGAGCACACAGAACCCCGCCCCCAGCACGGAGACACCTGCAAAGACAATTTTGTTTCTTTTTGGGCTGGGGAGGGTGTCCCGGAAGAAAGGAGCAAAGCTGCCTCTTTGCAGCAGGGACGGAAAAGGGCGCCGATTAAATTTCCTAGAGCCGGATTAGATCACGAGACTCCCATGTGCCGGCTTTGTCAGCTCTGTCTTTAACAGATCTTGTAACTGGGTGTGAAACCCCTGACTTAACTCCCTGAGCAAGTTATAACCTAAATGCAGCCCTATCAGGAGGTCGGCTGTAGTTTTCTTGGCAGAGAATAGGAAGTTGTTTGAAAACCAAGTTTCAGGAACAAGAGCAGCTTGACCAAGTAAACATGAGACAGCAGGACAAAGACCAGCTTGACAAAACAGCGCAGTGCCTCTCTGAGAACTTTTAACCCCATAGCCAGATCTTCTCTCTCCTCCTCCATGTTCAGTTCCTTGGCTGTCACTGTTCCAGGCAGCCTTTAGGAAGACCTAAGACTCTGTCCCCATGGGATGTGGTTGTTCCCCCCACACACACACCAAGAGCAACACAGACTTCATTAGAGGAATGAGCATGTGGGATGACCTAAGGCCTCTCTCCACCTACACATCCTCCCAAGAGGCAGACAGGAGCACTGCCCACACGGCTTCACTGCCCCTCCATGTAGTGAGCAGACTACACGGTCCTTCTGAGAGCGAAGAAAGAAGTGAATTTCTGATGCTAATGACTCTGCCAGGCAATGCTCTATCTTACTAGAAAGTTGGGCCAATTAAACATCTAGCACAGGAAAAAAAAAAAAAAACCCTCACGAAATGTGTGATAGAATAGATGCTAAATGCTGGTAAATGCCAAAGCCCGTGTGGGTATGTCGAGCAATTAGATTGGAAGACACTGGCTCACTGTGGCCCACAGCATTACAGCACGTTGCTAAAAAAAAAAAAATCACACAAACAAAATTCAGATAAGGGATTACTATTCATCCCTGTCCTTTGAAATTCTCTGTTCCTTCATATCCCCAGTGGGAAAGAGAGTGTAAGTGGAGTATAAAACTTCACAAACCCTATCCTTACCACATAAATGCAGGTACCCGATTCATCCTCTGATTTTGAAGGCATAAAATAACACCATTGCATCACTAACCAAAATGCATTGCCTCGGCTGGAGGGAAAAGAGGAACAGGAGAAAGTCTGCTTGGACTCAGTCTCAATTCTGCGTTTTCCACCTTTGCATTGGGGAATAGCATAAATGAGGGGAAAATGCTGATTGATAATTTTTTGTTAAAAAAAAAAGCAGCAGCCAAGGAATGCTTCCGATGTTTCTTTTGCCAAATATGTCTGTTCTTCCCACAAACAATGGAGGCCTGATAGTCACTTTTCACAAACCCCAGAGCGACAGACTCTCGGCCTCCGTGCAGCCATTCCACTTTTAGGAACCCGTGTGTTTATATTTCAACGGAAGGTAAGACCTGTTATTTAAAAGTCACGGGACGTCCATGTACACGAAGCTGGCAACATCACAAAAATGATGACAAAGGGACATTTTCCCATCTCAGATTCAAGGTCATTTTCTACAGGAGATATGGCTGCCTTTCAACAGAAGGTCACCAAAACGCTGAATTCATCACGCGCGCAAGTTCCCTCTCAAAATGTCAGCATGGAAAGACCCAGGGTGTACCTAACAAAGGATTCTTTATCTCGCTGAAGGAGCCCATCTAGGCGCCGTGAAGACCTGCGAGATGTGTAAGCAAGATCTGCGGGTCAACCTGGATGACTTTAATGTGACGGAGTTCCACCAGAAATACCAGCAGTCCCGGGTGAGTGCCGCTCGCTCCCACAGGCTGCTCGGTCAGAGTGCAGGGTGGGAAGTTGCTGATGGATCCCTAGTGTGTTCTTGGTGCAGCCCTGATGTGTCCCTGGTATTTCCCTGCTGGGTCCCCACTAGGTCCCTGGCATATCCCTGACTAGAAGACAGAGAAGCCGTGTGTGTGCTGGTCTGGGAGTGCCCACCGAGCTCACTTCTCTGAGAAGGTCTGTCACTGAATCGGAACACTGGAGGCTTGAAGGGTCTTGATCGCCCCGGAGTTGGCAGCTACAGCAGCTGACTGGACACACAGGGGTAGTAAAAGTCTGGCAAGCAAGGAATTTGCTGAAATAATTTAAGTTTAATAGCAACTCCGATTTGCTGAAAGCATTTAGGTTTAATAGGAATAAGAGAACAAAAAAGTTAAGGTCTTGGAGGAAATGGTCCCCAATTTATGTGTCAAGTCAGTCTGGGGTCATAAGGAACTGCTTTGCTGGAGGTTAATGAGCACCTGTGGTATGCTCTTTAACACCTAGTCATCAACTTTCTTGGGGCATTCACATTGCAATTTCAGTGCTGTCAAAAGCTAGTTATTCTTCGATGGGGAGGTGATTTAAATTCAGGATAATAGGCAATCGCCTGAATCTCAGGCAGTCTTCTCTTTGGAACTGTGCTGCCCAGTGTGGAAGCCACAAACCACATGTGAACCACTGAGGAGGCAGCCATTCCCACTGGAGATGGACAGTGTTCAATACACACCAAATGCCAAAGATGACATACCCCCCCCGCAAAGAGTAAAATATCACCTACACAACTTTGTATTGGTAATATGTTGAAATGATAATGTTTTAGTATATTGGGTTAAAGAAAATATATTGTTGGAACGCCCTGGAGTTGTGGTTAGGTCAGTCACCTCCGAAGGAGCACTGGCCATGTACCCCTGGGTTTGAGTCCCAGGTGGGGGGTGGGGGTGGGGACAATTGATGCGATCAACTAAATAGAAATAAAACCCTTCTTCCTCCTCTCTCTTCCTGGCTGCCTGCCTACTCACCTTCATTCCTTTCCTTTGAAAAAAAAATGAAAGAAAGAAAATATACTCTCAAACTTAATTTTATGGTGCATCGTTAGTGACTGGGGTTTAGACTATGTGAAAGTCCAGGGACCAGGGCTCTCAACCCGGGGCTGGGGGAACAACCAAAACAAATAAAGAGTGCTTCCTTCTCCCCTCCCTCCCTCCCTCCCTCCCTCCTATTCTTCCTCCTCTCCCTTCTTCCTCCTCTTTAAAAAAAAACAAACAAACAAAAATTCACCAGTTTCTTTTTACTTCATTAAAGTGTACTAGGAATTTTTAAGTTACCTACGTGGCTTGCATTTGTATTTTTATTGAGTTACACTGATCTACTCAATAAATATTTATCAAATGAAAATAGCCCATCCTTTCAACTATAATTTAAGACTGATCTCCCTTATAACATGATTGGAAAAGACGATTAACAATCATGACTGTAAAGCACCTAATTTTAAAACTATAGCATTATTGTCAGCAACTAAGATATCACCCTACAGAAGAGAAGTCACTTGGGCTCTCAGGTCATTAGTCTGTATCCAGCCTTTTCTTTGGAAAAAGCACAGCTGAGTCAAAATACGAGTCTAAGAGGCGCAGGTGCTTTTTAAAAAATCCTAAAAGTGAGATGCTGGTAAGTAGGGGGTTTTGAGCAGTATAACCAACACATCTGATGTCACGGCTGTAAGGCCACATCAGCACTGTAGGGATAGGTCACGAGGAAGAGGGAAGGAGAATTGCCTGAGAAATGAAGTCACTATTTTGATTCTGTCCATTGTGAGGATCTTGAATCACTCAGTCCAAGCCCCCAGGCACTGGACTCTGAGGTGAGAAGCAGAAATGACTCACATTCTTGGACACTGAGGATGACAGAGTCTGAATATTGAGAGGAAGCCGGTCCTCCGAGAGCGTGAGATCAGGGTGCCAGTCAGGCTCCCTGTGGTCATCTCCAGGAAGAGGTACTTTCAGGAAACTAGCCCACCGGCCCTCCTGAGGCGGACATGTCCCGATGAGGTGCTTGCCGGGAGTCCTGTCCGAATGGCCTGCAGGCCCCACCAACATGGCAGCCAGAGGAACGCCTTTCCAGTCAAGACCCCTTGAGGCCTCAGCATCTCGACATCACTGTCACTCCACCCAGCTGCCGCTGCTGCCGTACACTATTGGCTCACCCGTAGTGTCTGTCGAACTGACTTGCAGCACGTTTTTCCTGCTGTACTACATGCTCTGCACTGGTGCACCAGAGGCAGCCCACCCCACCAGAGAGCACCCCGACTCTAAGATGAGACCTAAATCCTATCCCCTCCCCCCAAACTGCCATGTGATCTTCAGGAAAGTACAAACACTCTCTTACCTCAGTTCTCTCACCCGCGGAGGTTGATAACTCCCACCTAGCAGGCCTGCGTGTAGGAAGAGACCCGAGAACATGGCCGAATACCGTGCCTGTGTGGAGCAGGCCGGCCGCCAGTGAGACCTGCTGCGTTACGGCCATAGAGAGCACCCCAGGGCGAAAGCCGGGTGCACCAGGGCACGCTACAGTCCCATACTGAACAAAGCCAACGGGAGCACACAGAGGCCAGGCCTCTGTCCTCGGCCTCCTGCATTCCCACCAGTAGAGATAGCTGATTATAAGCACATTCCAGAAAGATCTGTGAAAGGCATTCGTCAACCAGGGTCTGGCCAGGAGTGAGAGGATGGTGCATTCAAAGGGGGTGAGTGATGAGAGCAGAGTGAGGGGGAAGCGGGGCAGTGAGAGTGACAGGGGATGAAGATCCTGACCAGGAATGTGACCCCCGCTCTCGGCCTGAAGTGACAAGGGGAGGGGCATTTACCAGGGTCAGAACAACTGTCTCTGTAGGATCCTGGGATGCCAGGAGAGAAAAGCCATTACCACATGGGGGCCCAGCAGAGAGAGGCCAGGGGAATAATGGCCCCGGCCTCCCTGTGCCTGCCCTTGGCTCCTGCCAGTGCCTCCCATCGGCCAAACACAGGTGCAGCCGGAGAGCAAGGGGCCTAGTTCGCACAGTCCATCGAGATCAGCCTCTAGGCCACAGAGCAGAGTGAAAAGTGGCTCTGGAGCGGGGAACAGGAATATCCAGCACAGTAATGACTCTATGTGGAAGCGGAAAAGAGTT
>RJWH01006427.1:0-55193 GCA_004363575.1 Solenodon paradoxus
GAAAACATATGGCCTGCTTTCTTCCACACAAAGCGTCTGAGTCAGCACTTCAGCAACCATACTAGTCTCTGGCAGGCGTTTCAGAGAGTCTGTGCATTTTATATTCTCAGCTTCAAAACTGAGATTTGTTTTTCCAGGCTGTCTCGACTGTCAACAGAATTGGTCAGAGGAGTCTGCTGAGCAGCCCAGTGGTATCATTAAAGGGGTTTAAGATTTGATCTGCAGTTAAAAACAGATACAAAGGAGAAAAGAAAGGGGGAAGTAGAAGTTTGGAGAAGAAATCATGTGAGACTCGTAAATTTAGGGTAGACGGGACATTAGGTTATAGATGTCCTAACAGAGAGGGCATCGACTGTAAAGTTACATCTTTCCTACCCAGCATTTATAATAAGACACCATTTGTGTACCCTGCAAAATATACAAATTACTCTCTTATTTATTGCTGTTTTTAATCCTTATCTTCATCCTATAAGTTTGCCTGCCTGATGAGTAAGCTGTGAAACATGGAGACGTACTTGTTATTCTGAAAGTGTATGGTTTTCTTAGCTCTGTCACTGTCCCCGCTCATCTGTAGAATCTATTTACAAACATATTGTATGGCTCAAAAATATGAAGTCAGAATTTTTTATTTTATTTGCTTCTTAGCATTTACTTTGTTATGCTTTATAGAGGTAAAATGACCCCTTACTAACGGAAAAAGAATCAGATGAGTACGTTACTCTCTAAGCAGGGTCAAACATGATGCAATTAAAAGTCAACACTTTTTTGGTTGATATTGAAATTCTGAAAGCAAATATTTAGTATATGAAACATCAGCTCAATACTTTGGGGGCCATTTGTCAAGACTTTATCTTTTAGTTGGTGCCTTAAAATCTACACTACCCATCAGCTGAATAAGTTTGCAAATTTCAGCAAACAATAGAGCAGGTGCATTTACTCTGAAAAGGCTCTTTTAAAACCAACAGTCCAGGCCACCCTGGTGGAAGAGAGTTAGAACAATCACCTCTGAAGGAACACAAGGCCACATACCCCTGGGTTTGAGTCCTGGGTCCAGGGAGGAAATAACCAGTGCAAACAAGTAAATATGAATAAAATAAAATGCTTTTTCTTCCTCTGTCTTCTTCCCTGCCTGCCTACTCACCTTCAGTCCTGCCTGCACCTTTCCTTTAAAAAAAAAAATCCCAAACCAAAAGGCAGTATAGTCCATGCTAACAATTCTACTAAGACAAGATTATGTGAATGAGACTTTGCATGTTTTCCAAGAGAACTGGCATAGAAAGTTCAATAGACTGTGTGTTCCGGGCTCTACATCTACAGAAGGTGAAGGAACCATACAAAAATGAGTGCTTCTTTCTTTCATGTTTTTACATATTCCCCCTATGTAATTTTTCTTTCTTTCTTTCTTTCTTTTCCAAAGGAAAGATGCAGGAAGGAATGCAGGTGAGTAGGCAGGCAGGAAAAAAGGAGGAAGAAGGACTTTATTTTTTTTGGTTGTTCATACTGATCGTTCCTCCCAGCCACAGGTCTTGAACCCGGGACCTGGGGATGTATGTGGGGCTGATCCCAGGTGTGCTAGATGGTTAGACCCACAGGATGCACCCCCATGTTTCTTTTGTTTAAGCATCTTGATCCTTAAAAAAAAAAAAAAAGCAGATATAGGCCCTATAAAATGACTCCCTTCCAAATATGGAGGGTTACCTTTCAAAGGTGCTGTGAAGATTCCAAATGACAAAACAGTGCTAATGAAAAGGTGTATCTTTTTGAAAATGTCCAAAACCATCTTGTTGAGCGAGATGAATTCATTTATGACTGGGAAATCTTTTGAGTCCTTCCTGGTGCTGGGAGCTGCTCCAGGGAGATTGTATGAGGGTGCGGTCTGCCCTTAAAGGTGTCAAAAATCCAGAAATGGTGAACATTAAAGCTGCTGCATCAGAAAAACAGGAATCATTAGGAGTTTATTGGGATTTTAAGAGGCGTTCACAAACTGGGAGCTTCCAAACGGATAGCAGAGGAGGGCATAGAGTAAGCCCCACGTGGTTTATTGCAGCTATTTTGCAAGATAGTGTTTGCTGTGACCCTGCTGCCATTTCAGGGGGACTGCAAGTTTCTTTCATGGTGGTCAGAGGCACAGGGTATAACCTAAGTCTCACTTCTGTTCACGAAAAAGGTGACTCAATATAATATATAGATTTATAATATACACATATAGACTCAATTTAATTTTGCCTATATGACTTAAACCGTCTTGTCTGCTTGGAGGATTTTCCAGTCTAACCTCTATTTTATTTTAATAAAGGTTAATATTCTCTTAGCTCTCTGACAGGCCTGTCAACAAGGGCACTGCCCGTGACTAGTGCTGCCTTGGGGTGTGTGTGTCTTGGACCATAAGGGAGCCTTCCTCACATCAGCCCGGAACACAACTTGTTTGTCCTGGAGAGAAGATGAAATGGTGGTTTGTGTGCCACATATTCTTGGGTTTTGTCTGTTTTTAAAGGGAAGTTGCAGGCAGGTGTGAAGATGAGCAGGCACGCAGATAGGCAGGAAGAAGCATCTTTATTTATTTTATTTTGTTGCTCATCTTGATTGTTTCCCCTGGCCCGCGTTGTGAGCCCTGGTGGTTGGGATGTATGTGGATTACACCTGGCTGGAGGTGAAGAACCCTACCATCACTCCACCAGGGTGTGCCATGTGTTCCACATGCCCTGTCTTTTGCACTGTGATAGGCACTCAGATTTTAGATCAGATTTGTGGTTTGTCCTGGTGACTCAGTCATGAAGTTGGCAGCTGTGGTGTAGACCAAGTAAAGTTCAAGGACCTGAGTTCATTACCTGGAACTGGCAGAGGGGAGACAACCAGAAGTGAACAAATAAATAAGAATGCCTCTTCCCCCTCTTCCTTCCTTCCCTCCTGCCTTCCTTCCCTCCTGACTGCCTCCCTTCCTCTTAAAAATAAAAAGATCAGGTTGAGTCTCAACAGTGACAATGAAGTAATTCAAGATCATTTGGCTATTAGATGCAGAGCGAATATTCAGTTACTGCTCTGAAATTACACAGTCAAATTTCTTTACTAATTTTTAATCCTTATTTATTTCTAGGATGGAAAGAAAAATGCTCACTAAAAGATTCGGAAAAACACAAAAAAGAAGAAAAATAATCTGTTTCTAGCAAACAGCCTTTTCTTGCAAAGTTTAAATGCCGTATACACACACACACACACACACACACACACACACACACACGCACACACTCTTCTGGTGACCATATGGCCTACTTGTATTCAGAGAGAGGAAATCGAGTCTCTAGTAGTCTCTCTCAAAGCACATTAATAGATATCAAATTCTTAACTCATGAGAACATTTTCCCCTCATAAGACCTCTTCCTTCTTTCCTGATCAAAATTTGCCAAGTGCTCTTGAGGTGCATGTATGTGGTCTCACGAAGGCCAGAGTATATTTGGGCTTTTTATTTGCGTGTGACCTTGGACAGGTCTCAACACCTCCCTCTTCATCCTCACCTTGGAGAGGGTCTGATGATACCTGGTGAGATAATAAGTGATAGAAGCTGATACAGAGTGGAGAGACCATATCTTTTGTCCTATTCCTGGTTTCCTTTCATCCTTTCCCTTAAACAGTGCTTATGGCAAATGTATTTATTTAATAATACATTGATTAAAAAAAACGTAGGTCACCGTTGCACCACAATGGGCTGGTTAGGGGAAAAGACATACATGTGAGTGAAGTAGTAATTCATGAACATCTGTGATTATCAGGAAATCATGGTTCCTCTATTACTGACATTGTCAACTCCCTTGCAGTAATTTGTTTTACTCTTACACCAGTGGAGCAATTTTAAGCAATAAAATATTCAAGTATTTCAAGTGGAATGGAAGGTAGTACCTGGTTGAAAAATTGAAAAGTCCTCTACCCTCTCCATTCATGTTTACCTAGAGCCTCAGAATGCAAACTTATTTGAAATAGGATCTTTATAGATGTGATTAGGCAAGTTAAAGTGAGGTCCTATGGGATTAAGGTGGGCCTTAATCCAATGATTTGAGTCATTACAGGAAAAAGGAAATTTGGCTTCAGTCTCCCAGAGAGAAGTCCATGTGAAGACATGGAAACACACCGGGAGACAACGTAGGATGGCAGATGCAGAGACTGAATTTATGCTGTCACAGCTAAGACTAGCCAAAAATTGCTGGCAACCATTGGGAGCTGGAAGAGGCAGAAAAGGATCCTCCATGAGACACCGGAGAAAGCCTGGAGCATGCCAACATCTTGATTTCTCATGCCTGGCATCCAGAACCACGTAAGCCTAAGTATCTGTTGTTTGAAGTCACCAAGGTCATGGCACTTTGTGATGGTGGCCTTAGACAGTGGATATGGGGTCTTCATGCCAAGGTTCCAACCACGTCTGTGGCTCTACTACCCCACCCTCCACTTTGCCTTCTTGTCCTCCAGCAATGCCGCCGTTTTGTCACCTCTGGACCTTGTTCACGGAGCTTTTTTCATGGGGTGGAATTCTTCTCCCCTGCCCTCTTCTGCCCACATGTCTAGCTCTTACATTTATTTAAAAGCTCTACTCAAAACCCAGGAAACGGATGGAAGAGCAATGATTCCAAAATCAAACCCCTCATTTTTGGTGGATATTTTATACAGTTCCGATCTTGTTAACCATAAACAGCTGTATTCCCTCAGCATTTAAACTGGCATAGAGGTAACATCTTACACAGCCCTTTGATTTATTTAGACAATCCAGAGGTATTCATGCTTAATATTAGATGTTCTATTGTTTGTTTGATTTAGGAAGGGGGTCTTAGCGGGTATTCAGCTACATGTTATTTTCTTTTTCTTTTTCTTTTTTTCCAACTGTGGAGCTGTTTTAGTCATCTGATGCATTTGGCAAACTAGCCAAAATATAGTGGCTTAAACCAATAACCGCTGGTTTGCCTATGATTCAGCAATCTGAGCCAGGCCAGAAGTTCTGCTCATCTAGCTGCACTCACGTGTCTGGTGCCTCTGCTGGAACCGCCACGAGTGCTGGCATCTGGTTGAGCATTCGCCCCGTGCTGTTTCTCCAGCATGAGAGACTTTCTTCTTTCCAGACTTCAGCGACACTGTGAACAACTGCAGCGGGCTCGAAGCTCACCCCCACTCAGCTGCGCTGTTGACTGGTTTATCCCTTGAGTTCTGTTTGGTTGGTCTGGTAGTAAGTCAAGTATAAGCAACCTTGACCTAAGTCCTCCTCTGGCCAGTCTTTGAGCCCAGCTGGACTTTGCAGGAGTGTCTTGTTTATAAACTAAACCACCTTGGCCATTCTCTGTGCTGTAACCAAGCCAGAAATGCTTTTTTTGGAAAAGCCTTGAATCTGTCTTCAGATATTGCTTCAGAGCTCTTCCCTGTGGAGGAAAATGGTCCTTGAACAGTCCGGGGTGGCGCCCATCTGCATGTTGCTTAAGTTTGCAGCCCACCTGTGCTCCCGTCGCCCTGATTTCCCTCCCACGTGGAAATGCTGAAACTGCAGAGTATGTGACATTTGTTAAACTAGCTATTTCTACATGCTATTGAAGTGTGTCGTACCCAGATTACAAATTGTAAACTGAGACCACTGACACACCTCCCACATTTGGCATTTCTTTGTGTTCTCATAAATAATTGTTTTTCAAATACTAGAGAAGACATCCAGGAAAACAGCAAAGTTTACAAAATTTACAGGTGCATATGATTCTGGTTATTTTAACTACAGAAGTTTCGTTCAGGAAAAATCTGGAAAAAGTGCTTGGTGGTTGAAATCTTCAGCATTTGCACATTTACACATTTATGAATTTAAAAACTATCCTGTTTCATAATACTTCTTAGGGCCATATGGATGCTTATGAGAAATTGCTTATGAATGTACATTCTGAAGTCATGCTCTAGGAAAAAGGAAAATCTCCCTAAAATGGCTTGTTTTTTGAATAATAGCCATTGTTGGAAGGTTTAGCTTGTCTCCAATTTCTGGCAATTTTGTGTATCAAGTGTCTCTAGAAGATTATATATGACAACCACGTAGGTAGCCATGATGTTGTCATGACTAATGTAGGAGAGTTTCATTTAGTAGAAAGAGAACAGAAGTACGCGCTGTTGGAACAGCAGTTGGGTCAGTCGCCTCTGAAGGATGGAAACCACATATCCCTGGGTTTGAGTCCTGCTTTCGGGGGAAAACAGCCAGTGTGAACAAGAAAAAATGGTTTATGAAATGAAATAAATGAATAAAAAACACTTCTTTCTCCTCCTTCTTCCTGCCTGTTTGCCTGCTCACCTTCATGCCTGTCTGTACCTTTCCTTTAAAAAAAATGAAAGAGCTGAGTGACGAGTTGAGGACATGAGTTTAGCTCAGCTTTGACTGTCGTCATTTGAGATGGGACAAAATGACCTCCAGACCCTTTCATTTTGTCAAGAGTGTTTGGTTCTGTCTGTAGGCTACCTGTCCGAGTTCATTTTAATTATGACCATTGAGTAGATATTTCATTAGCACCCATTGGGTGCAGTGCCAATGTTCTTAACAGACAGTAAGAAGAGGAAAGGCAGTCCACGCTATGGCGGGCATTCCACCGGAGAGTTCAGGTACTCAGGCACAGTAAAGGGACCTCCTGGACACACACCCAGAGCCGCCCACACGAGGTTGTGCCTGTTAGTGCCAGTCATGGCCACACAGTTTTCAGGTGTCCCTTTGATAAGTCCTTTTCTATTTGAATGGAAGAAAACAGCCTCAGTGTGTATTGAAACTTGTTCTGCATTTGAAATGTCATCTGACTAAGAACAGATATTTCTCGATTTCCAGATAAAGATGCAGAAAAAAAGAAAACTCAAAAGAAGCCTAATTGGGAGATTTAGGTCAGATTCCTTTCCAGGGATTATTCATGAACCCAGAGTTGGTGGTGCTGTTTTCCTTTCTCGAGGGCAAAAATGGAATGTAAAGCCTGTGCTCACTGAAGAATTCAGACCACAATCTGAGTGTCCTTCCTAAGACAGCCACACACACAATGGGACAAGGGAAGAAAATGTGTAATATTGAGAGCATTCCGGTGAGCCGGCCACCTTTGTCCTGGTGGTGGGCTTGCTGCCAATGCTTCTGAGGGACCACCCTGTGGTGCCTGAATGTCACCCATACCCTCTGTTTCTGCCTCAGGAGGCGACTGCCCCAACCCTTTGAAGCAGTTACTCCCTAGTCCTGTGGGTTGTGAAAACAATGCCTCTCCATCTGTCCACAGGCCCTCAGGTAGCCCAAATCCTCATCACTTGAGTAGAGGGCAGAAAACAGAACAGGGAAGAAGTGAATGTTGAAAGAATATCCCTCCACGTGTCTTGATTAAGGTGAAAGTCAACGAGTCTCTGCCCTTCCTCCCTTTCTCTTTCCTTTGTCTCGCCAGCCCCTCTCTTGGGACTGTCCACCCATTGCATGTAAAGCATTCTAAACGAACCTAGCTCGTCACTGACTGACAAGTGATGCAGTGAGGGTGAGCTGAGACACCCCAATGAGACACTGGGTCCGTCCAGAATGTATTCATGGAGAGAGACGTTTGGTAAGGAACACACAGCAAGTTTATTAAACGAAGAAACAGGGAGTTGAAACTCCCTGCGGACTGGGAAAATTACATCAAGGGAAGGCACAAGTGTGTACCACATGAGCTGCCTGCCTCTCACTCAGGCAGGATGGATTCTACTATGCATCTGATGAGTGGGGCCTCTTCCTTCATGTGTGTCCAGATTGCCTGGAGTAAAAATGCTGAGTATCTAGGGGGCGTGTCCCAGACCCAAGTTGCTAAAGTGGGGTCCTTGCTCTTTGAAGTCCTTGCTCTTAGAAGTCTCGGGTTTTGCCAGCTAGCTAATTTTCTCCTCCTACATCTATTTGTGCACCTGCTGAGGAGATTCTAAGCTATGCTGTTTCCACATCAACAAGCTCTAAGGCAAACAGCCTAAATAACAAAGACAATCTATGGCTGGTACCAGTGAGACATCGCCAATGACTGTAGGGATGAAACCAGATGGAGAATGGCCTGTGAGAGGGACTCTTGAAAAAGACATGAATCCATCCTCGCTTCTGCCCCCTGTTAGGTCTGTGACATCTCTCCTGGGCTGCTGGCAAAACAGCTTTCTGAGGGGCTCAAGGACCCTTTTACTATTCTTCCCACTGCCCCACCACACACACCACAGTGCTAAGTCTGTTTGAACTCAGTCACTCCCAGAAAATCATTGTGAAGGGAGTGACATGGGGCGTAGGTGGTACCCTGATCCAGGGATTCTGGAGTATGACAAAGCAATGGGGAGGAGGCCAAGTGTGGCCTCAGGTTTAACGGGACACCTGCTCAGCGGAGCACCACGGAGGCCTGGTCTCCAAGGGAGACTGCCTCCCGGTCCCCGCCCATTTCCTTCCTTACCTTGCCGGTTAGGTTCTTGAGTTCAAGTCTCCAAAAGAAATTTCAGGACCACTGGAAGCATTAATGAGTAGGAAGGGTTTTATTGAAGAAAAAAAGACAAAGAAAGGACACTCTCAAGAGTGAGAACGGGTCTTCCTCTTTGGAAGAAAGGGAAGAGGAGGCAGGTTGGGAGAAGACCCCAACCTTATACAGGGCCAGTTTGGGTGGACTATTTTGTTGATGTGTTTCTTCCTTTCTGATCCCTCTCTCCTTTGATTATTTTACCTTTCAGTCTGGCCCATCTCTTTTGCTAATTAATTTGGCTTTTTCCTGCTTTTTAACTTCAACCTTCCATTTTATCTCTTTCAGTCAGGAGCCCTGGTGGGGAAGAGAGGCAGTTTCACTAGGCGGCGCTGTGGCAGGAGGATGAGCCCTCTCAGGATCCGCACTGGGACTGGGAGGACCGCTGGCACCAGGCTTGCACTGTGGGAGCCTGGGAGCTGGCTTTGCATAGCCACCTTCTTCATCTCAATTTTTAAAATCCGATTTTACTTTATATTTAGCTCATTATATTTCTTTTCACGATCATGATCACAGAGGGGGCCATTTCAATCATAGCATGTCTCTAGTTTATATCCTAGTATGTCTTTGACATGGACACTTTCCAGGCACCCATGTCCCACAAATTTGTAAATCCTATGCTCGTTTACCCCATGCAACCTGAACGGCCCAGCTACTGACTGCTGAAAGCATTCCTCAGAGGAAGGCTCCATTGTCTTTCCACTGGGAAAGGTCAGGAAAGAGTCTAAGGAGAGTTGACCAGTTCACTGCTTGTTCTTTGTCTCCTCTGGATCCTGGAGAGAGTGAATGTATCACAGACTGCTCCTTCCCAGACCCACAACCTCTTTACTTGTCTGGGAACATCTTATTTTATGTCTGTTTTCTTGGCCTTTGATCAACATCTTCTTTTGATTTTAAAAGCATTCCACTTTGAAAAATAAATTGCATGCCCACTGTACCAGTAACCACTTGTGGCAACTCTTTTTCAAAGGCTCCAGGCCTAAATAGTTTTATGCAGATAATTTCAAAAATTTAAAGGAAATTATTCTCGCTACCTACCATTCTAAGGTATAGTTGATAAAATGGAAAGTTTTCCAGTGTTTGCTTTCTACAGCAAGAATAGCCCTTATGCCATAACATGACAAAGTGATGCAAATAACAAGTACACATCAGTCTAAGTGTCTTGTCTCTGCGTGGACAGATATGGGGAGTGACAGCTCAAATTAAGCACAATCCTTCTCATTCTGCCATTTGTTTGAGTTCTCTGTGCTGACTTCCTCAGAGGCAGGTACTCTTCACACCCACAGCGGTAGCATGCCAGTAAGAGAAAGCATTTGTTTAGAGCCCCATCCATTTCATTGTCATCTATGATGTTAATAACAACTTCAGTTACAACCTTCCCATGTTTGATCTTATGATGGTTGTATTGGATGATAAAGAAGCAGAAAGTGTTAGCCACTCTGAACTCTTGTCTGATAGACTTTCAATACTAACATGTCTTACTAAAGCAAAAAAGGAGTGAATTATGTGGTGCTCTAGGCAAGAACATTTCCTGAATAAAGACTGATTCATCTAAAACATTAGCATATCTTTACCTACACTTGCATGCTTAGTTTATGCCTCTCATACTCCTTTGTCCCATCTCTCCTCTTTTCTAAACTTTGATATTTCCTGTCTATGTGATTCTTACATACAGAAGAAGCACAGATACAAGTCCTGATGCTATGTCCAAGAAGATTGAGTTGTGATCTGCCTAAACACAGAAATAGCTGCTTGGAAAGAAAGGTTACTTATTTGATAAGTGAAGGGAGTTTTCTAAAATAATCGTATTAGGCTGACAAGCATATTGGTATCATTATTTCTTCAAGATGCACCGTGAGTGTTGGTAGTTTTAGAAACATCTTAAGCAATATTGTTGACCTGTGGACCAGTGTCAGGCTGTGGGGATCCTGACCGTGATCATACAGCCTTCAAATCAGACATTTTGCTCCATTATCTGCTCAACCTGTGGCGCTGAGAGGCACCTGCTGATGTGCAGGAGCCCTGCTTTCTCCTTAGCTCTGGGCTTCATGTCGCTTTCTCCATTGAGTGTACACAATGGCGCCTTGTCTGTCTCTTCTTGTCCTGGTGCTCCAGCCGCCTCCTAATGCTTCATCTCTGTCCCCTGCCTTATGGTGTCCACTGTGTCCTCTTCCTCACTTATGTCTCTGCCCACCACCTTTCTAGATCTCCTACTCGTATTGCCCCAGAAAAGTCCTCAGTGGAGGTGCTTTTGGAGAATGTGGTCTCAGGCTTCTGGGAGACATTTGCTTTTGATTCAGGCGCCAACCCTTGCCGGTTCAGTTGGGGTAGGATGGATTGCCTGGTATGAAGCATGGTTTAACAAACAGCTTTCAGATTCCTTTAGTAATGGGCCAGTTTCTCTGCAACCTGACACCAGGGCCGCTGTCTTAACTACAGAAGACAAGGCTCAATTCTGCTCCACCCACGTTTATTAGCAGGCAGATCTCAGAGCAGATATGCAACTGGATTTTGTGGTCTTAGTGGACTCTCTTCTATTCAGGTATAAGTGGAGGGTTGAATAGCACACCATGTCTGGGTAAGTGTTCTCGGAAGGGGCAGGCACCTTTGCCTTTAGTCCTTGTTAGACTGAGAATTTCAGATCTGGAACCCTTTCTTTGCTGTTAAATACCAGGCTTACCTCAGTTTTGTACCTTGTCCATGCAAGCTTCCTTTTTCAATTGTGCTTTTTTAAATGCCATTTATTCCACCAAAGACAATTTGCAAATTAAAGATATTTTCTTGACAGGTTCATGTAACAACGCTTTAAAATCTTGTATAGCCACTTTTGAAGTGTGGTTTTGGATTATCTAACAGCCAAATACCACGCCCCCCCCCATATGTGTTCGATAAAATTAACTTTAATAGAAAAATATTCATCATTCTTTATTCTGAAGTAGTTCAAAATATATTATCCCTTGTGATCTGTGTGCCAGCTGAATCACCTTTGCAAAACGGAATGGTAGTGTACATTTGAAGAATTTCCATTATACACAATCTCACCCATTTTAAGGGCATGAAATTAGCAAGACATGGTTTATGACTGAACTCAACATACATCAAAATGCAGAAGATGAACCGGGATTAAATAATTCATAAGTCTATTTTCTTCTTTGCCGATTTTGGAAATAAAGACTGGATTTGCATGTTCTTCCCTACCCAAAAGTCCTTCAAGGATTGTGGACAGTTTTCCACCCATTTCATACCAAAGTCTTTTCCATGTCTCTGGAAACAGTTGGTTTAAGCCAAGACTCTCAAATCCACTTACTGCAACCTTTTTAAGATTCACTTTCCTCTCTTGACTTTGCCTTCTTTTACCTCCTCCTAATAGCTTGTACCCAAAATAATTCTGGTTTTGTTGTCTGTTGACTTAGCAGGACAGACAAGCAGGAGTATTAATTTTTGTTTTTCTGTTTTCCTGTCTCCTCTCCCTGTTTGGTGGGTATCTGACGAACACCTTCAGTTCAAATTGAGCAGAAACAAAGTCCAGGGGACCTCTTACCCTAAATGCCTGATACAAAGACGTAGAAGCATGAGTGCAGAGACAGCCTGTCTTGCCTCGAAGATGGCCTTAGTACATTTGGGCTATTAGGGATGCTCTAACAAAAAGACTGTAGACACGATCGCTTGTTCTTTTTTAAGGAAAGGTACAGACAGGAATGAAGGCCAACAGAAGCAGTCAGGAAGAGAGGAAGAAGCAGGCTATTTATTTTATCTACTTGTCCATCTTGCTGTTTCCTCCGACCCTGGGATGTGAACCTGGGACCTTGGCAAGTGTGGATTGTACTGATCAAAGACGGCGGATCCACATTGTACTCCACTGGGTATGCTGATGGTATAGTTTGCACACAACAGAAATTTCTTTTTCACATTTCTGGAAGTTGACGTCCCAGATCAGGATGTCAGCATGGTGAGTTCTCAGGGGTTGGAGCTGCATCTTCTGGCTGCGTATAGCAAAGGAGTAAGGGCATTCTCAATGGTCTCTTTTATGAGGGTGCAAGTCCCGTTCATGAGGGCTCCACTTCCTACTATACTTTCATCTTGGGGACTATGATATCCACGCATGAATTTGGAGGGGACACAAACATTCAGTTCATAACAAAGACAAACCAATTCTGATGAGGGAGCTGAGGGGCATGAAATGACCCAATTTAAAGTCTATTCCATTCCTGGTGACCAGGGCTGGTTCAACTGCCGGGCACATGTGCGTTTGTTTGCACTGTCCTGATACACCACTATGGACATGACCTTGCCCTCCAATAGATGGGGACACATGTAAGCAAGACCCTGACCAGAGCCTGGGTTTACACAGCTTTGGGAAAATGGCAGCTGGAAGGAAGTGCTGTCCTCTGGCCAAGGTGGGTCCAAATGGAAACTACTGGGAATTTTCCACGGGTCATGGCTGTGATGGGCTCATATATATTGTTTTAATGGGTCATTAATAACACCTGAGGTTTAGGATGCTAAACCTTTTATTCCATTTAGGGTAGAATAAAGAGAGAAGAGTGAGAGAAGGCATGTAAGCTTCACAAAAGCATCTGGGTCAGAAAGAAAGCAAAGGATGACAAGGGGCTTGATTTGGTCCCTTTAGTTCAAGCTACACACCTGGTGGTGGGACACCGATGGGGAGGATAAAGAAGAGGGTGTCGTGTCGTAGGACAATGACTGAGCCTCACAGAGCAATGGTTAGCACTTTGACTCCCTCAACCCGGGTCTTCAAAATTAAACTTTTTTTAATTTTTATTTAGTTGTTCACTCTGGTTGTTTCCTCCTGAGCCTAGGACTCAAACCCAGGGGTATATGGCCTGTGCTCCTTCAGAGGTGATTGACCCAACCACTGCTCCACCAGAGCGTGGCAAAGTGAAACAATTTTTAATCAGCATGCAGTACATACATATAAATATAACATTTGAAAAAAAACATCTCTTTTTCCTTGCCAGAACTCTAAGGCCCAGATGGCTTTATTCTTAAGTTCTCCTAAACATTCAAGAAACAATCGATTCTTACTTCATACAAAGTATTTCCTTCCAAATATAAAAAGACCAAAAATTACACTTTTCATTCCATAGCTAGATAGATAAGGACAATTCAAGAGATGAAAATTGCAGACATAGCTTATTTTAAACACAGATGCAAATATCTCAAGTAATATATAGCTAAGAAAATCCAAAACTATATCAAATGTGATAATTAAATAATTATTAGACTTATTCATGAATGCAAGATGGTTCATCAGAAAGCCTGTCAATAAAATGCACATTCGCTAAGACTTGAGGATAAGAGACACGACTGTATGAATCAACGCTGAAAGCATTCTCGATGAATTCACACACTTAGTGTGAAAGTCTCAGCAACTAGACAGAAAATAATTTCTTCAACTTGTTAAAGTTATATACCCTGAAAGTTAGAGCATGCTGGGTACTGAGAACCACAGAGTGTGTGTGTCTGCCAAGTGAATCATCACAGAAGCAGAACAAGCTAGATTCAGAATCAAGATAGATTTCATCTGTCTCTCTATAATCTTGTATCTAGCTAACCTAACAATCATATCTAGCTGTCTGTCTGTCTATCTATAGATCATCACCTACCTTCTGTCATCTCACATCTGTCTTCTATTTATCTAGCTGTATCTGCCCTATTTATCTGTCTGTCATCTGTCCTATCTATCAATAGCTCTATCTTCTCTCATCAACATAGTTTCTCTATATCATAAGGAATACCTCACATGATTATAGGGTCTGGTAAGTTCAAAATTTATAGATTGAGCCTGCAGGCCAGAAACTCAGGCAAGATTTCCTTTTCAGTCTTGAAGTACACTTCCTTTGTTCTTGGGAAATCTCAGTGTTTTGCTTATATGGACTTAACTGCTTGTAGGGTACCCACCACTTTAATCAGAATAATGCCCTTCACTTAAAGTCACCCAATGATGGATGTCAAGGGCATCTACCAAACACTGTCCCACCCACACCCAGATTGGTGTTCGTTGAGTAACTAGGACTAAGGTCTCATCAAGTGGATACACAACTCTCGCAGCGAAGACCCCAGGTATATGCTGTTGACTCATTGTACTGCTTAACTGAGCATCTTCTGTTACTGGCCCACAGGCCTGGAAACATTTCAGAGTCTGTATGGGTTCTGGCTGTTCATCAAACACATGTCAGATCATTGGGGAGGGGAGGAATGTAAGGATGGAGATGAAAGGGAATAAATAAACAAATTCATAAGTAAGTTCATAAATAAAAGAAGAGAAAGGATTTGCATGCAGAGTGATCATATTGTGCCAGACTAGAAATACTCATGGAGTTGTCTGCTGGAGCCCAGCCACCAGGTGCTGGGACGTTGGGGAGTGAGGTGGATGAGGAAATACATTTGAGTTACTCACGGCCTTCCCTGAGTCGATGCTATTCTGAGATGCTCTTACACTTGTCATATAGTTTCAAGGTGAGAATCCCTCCTGAAGGCTCACCATTTCCAGAAGTCACAAGGAGACCTGTGCCTGTGCTTGACGACGGGAGGCGCTGTTTGTCAGCATCTTCCAGGAAACTCCTCACCTGGGGAATCTGTATGGGATAGCGCTGATGTTGGAGACAGACACCTCTTTCTTTTACCAAATTGCAGTCTTTCAGTATTTGAGGACACTTACTATGTCTCCTTTTTTTTTTTTCTTTATTTAAGCTGTATGTCACCAACGATCAGTTACCCTTCCCAATGGTCAGTGACTTTTCAGTCCTCACCCTGACCTCCAGGGTGCTTATGGCCCACATCAGGATTTAAGCAAGTTTGTCATTGTCCCTGAAAAGCATGTCTGCAGACCCTGCAGTGCTGGGTGGACCAGCCATCAGGATTAATGTCTCCCTTTCTTCTTGACCTTGTTTAATGTAGTTCAAGAGCACACCCACTTAGCTATTCAGTCGGTGAAAATGGTGCCATAGATTTCTTTGGAATTTAGAGTGTCACGACCCTAAAGTTCTTTCAGTAAAAACTGCCTTGAAGTACTGCTTCTCTGGTGCAGAACTCGTGAAGACTTGGCATGAATTTACTGTTTCATTGTTTGGGACTGAGACCCGTATTTCAGACTGCTGAGGCTTCTAATCTTTGTTTTACTTGGATTTTAATCCAGCCTCCACATGTCCTATGCAGGGGAGCTGCCTATCTTGAATGAAAAGGGTGAGCAGATGATGATTGCCTTTCAGGATTTGTTTCTAAATTCTGTTTTGGGAGCTCTGGAACATTCCACTGGAGAACTCCTTCATGTGGAATAGCAATTTCTCTAACCAGTACAACGGATGTGTAGGGTCTGGTAGCATTTGCAATCACCCAACCCGTTGAGAAGTGTCTTCGCTTAATGAATGAGGAGAGTTCATTACCAATAAAATGCCAACATATCAAATTACGAAGAGGTGAGTGTTATGATTGTGAAGATGATTTTTATTTAAACTTAAATGTAATTCTCTTTCTATAGGAACATATGTGTGAAGTTCTAATGGAAATTCGGGAGAAGCTATGACTCAGTGTGTACACATTCAGTGACAGACACTATTGACAAAGCCGGATGAAGGTGTGCAGACACGATGCAGATGAGCCGGAGCTGCTGGGAATCTCAGAGTGTTTCTCTGCGAAGGTTTAAATGAGCGTTCCAGGTAGAGAGCCCTAGGTGGGCAGGAGCAGAGAGCAGGGGGAGAGCTTGAAATGAACTAGGGAGGCTGGTTTACTGCACTGTCCCTGTCAGTCTAATAGATCTTGTTCAAGTTCATACTCCAAGGAGTGCTTCATCCCTCCTTTTCCTGCTGAGTATGGCAGGGGAATGGATGGAGGCGAAGGAGTGAGGCAGGGCTTCTCTTGCAGGGATGAAGGAGGAGGAATTAGATGGAAGGCTGAGATTTTAAATGAAGGTTCATAGAACAGAGAGCATGTGAGTGAGTGCCTGGGACAAGAGGCACAGACAGGAGAGGCCGGGACAGCAACTGCACACTCAGCTGTCGTCACCAGTACCTGCCAGCAAGGCTCCCAGAATAGGGGACGGTGGGAGCAAAGGAGGAAGGGGCTATAGAGCCTTGAATTACCTCTTAGAACATGGGCAGGAGAATTCCCAGGGAGGAATATTCCCAGCCCTCTGGGGACAGAGTGCTGAGGATGCAAAAACCCTCTGAACTTGGACAGATGACAGCAGAAATTTCTGTAGGCTGGCCCTGCTCTTCCTACTCTGACTTCTATATTTGAAGGCATCCGCTCTCATAGCCTATGATGAAATTAGATTGCCAGCATAGCGAGGAAATTTCTGATGAAAGTAAATGATTGCTGAAAGGAGGCTCTTTTTTTAAAAAAAAAAAAGTTTTTTAAATGAAAGGTACAGGCAAGAATGAAGGTGACTAGGTAGGCAGGAAGGGAGAGAAGGAAGAAGCACTTTATTTTGTTTAGTTGTTCATCCTGGTTGCTCTCCACAGCTGGGTCTCGCATCCCCATCCTTGGGATATATGTGGACTGCACTTGGCTGGAGGTGGCTGACTTATTGGCCCCTCCACCAGGCTGCACTGAAGTGAGCTGCTTGAAGCAAACGTTTCCTATGTATATCATGATTGTGCTAGTTTGTTTTATTTTTTTACAACCAATTACACTAAATTATTAGGAGCTTTTCAGGGTGATTTTTCTATTTGGTTTATTTGCACATCATACTGACAAACAGGTAGAGTATTTAGTACCCCTAACCGAGGTCGCTCTCGGTATTCACGCAGAAGCTGGAAAACAGAAGGAGTCATAGACCTTAGGTGGCAAGTTAAGAGAATTGACAAATCAGTTGTCAACATGTCTGTTATCAACTGTTTTCACTGCTTACAGCTCTTAGAAATCGTCACCTTCCTTTCAGTTAACAAAAGTCCAACCTAAAGAATGGGTTCAGACTTCATAAACTGGCATAAAGATCTTGAGTATTAAATGTATAATCAAAAGTGCTGTGAACTGTAACGATTCATGCTTTGCTGCTGCCTGCCTTGTCCACTGTCTTGGGTGGAGAAGAACACAATCAAAGAGCCTATAAAGGCCACCCATTTTCTTGTTGACAAAATTGTAGGCGATGCATTTGAATACTGGGAAGCCCAAGTTAGCTGAGAGCACTGGATGGAGGAGAGAAGTAGGCGTGGGAGGCAGGCGGAGTGCCAGCTTCTTCCAGACGGAGCTCTGCCAGTTGACGTCATTCCGCCACAAGCCTCCCCCAGCCTGCAGACCAGCTGGGCCGCCCACCTGTGCAGGCTGCTGGCCGCTGCTCAGATATTTGGATGTGGCCATGGAGAGTGGAGAGACTCAGAGTCACAGACTGTTTCCAGAAGCCTAGGAGACAAAATCCTGATGAGAGAATATTCTCCTCAATTTGTTTTTGTCAGTTTTGGAAGTCAGAAAAATGCAGAATTTCAAATCAGACCTGAATTTAGTAATAAATGCAATGTACCCAAACCTTTTGAAAACAAATGATTTTCCTAGTTTAGGGTGGAAGGCTGACATTCTGATGTGTGCTTGAGTATCAGTTTCTGAGATGGGGGTGACATCTGGAGAAAAAGCAAGCCAAAGCTCAGACACCCCAAGGCTGTATCAGCTACGGGCTTCACAAGTAATACTGGGCAGCTACTGGCCCCTGCTTGTTTTGAGCTCCTGAACTCTCTCAGTGAGCTAAACAAACAGAACTCCTTGCTCTGATGAATCTGAAAGCTTAGTAAAGGGAACAAGAATAAATGTGTAGGTAAATTTTTAACGTGTGCCGTAAAATGGACTTGCTATGAAAAACAGCACACTGAAGAGATTTGGAAGAAGTAGGTGCTGGTTAGGGGCGGCGGTGGGGTCAAGTGGAGCTTTCTAGAGCAATGGCACATGGCAAGACGCGCTGAGGCAGTATGTGGGCAAACATGAGAAGAGATGAAGAGGGAGGTATGTGACATCTGGAAAGAATGTTCCAGATGCAGGGCCAGGGTTGGATTGCATCCGGTTCCTAGAGTGCCAGTGAAGTCCCGGGGCCAGAGACACAGGTGTGTCCCGACATGTAGAAGCCATCCAGGGGCTTGGCGGCCACTGTGATGTCTCAGCCTTTCCTCTGAGTGAAGTGGGGGCTATGAGAAGGCACTGGCTGGAGGCAGGGGACTCTCTGATCTGTGCGGTTAAAGGACGTTGTTGCCGGTGGAAATCCACCCCAGGGCAACAGCAGGGAAGCGGGGAAGGAGGGTTCAGATTCAGGAAAGTGGAGCCAACTGGGTGAGGTGGGGGGATGGAAGTGGGTCTGAGCAACCAGAGAGAAAGGGTCTCATTTCCATCCATAGAGATGGGCACAGGGTGGCTGTCACCTGCTGTTAAGCACAGGTCCAGGTGTTCACTCCCTCAGCATGAGTGAGGTCAGGGTTTGTCCTTCTCCGAGTCATGATCCCTTAGGCTTTTGCCATTCCGTGATTCTCACCTGGAATTTTAGACAATCTAAGCAAACGATGTGGGGGGTGCTGGGTGCCCTACGGGCTCGCCTCATGCTGGGAACGTCAGCTGCTATCTCAGAGCTGCTGGGCTCACTGGGCAGTAGGTGAGCACAGGACCCGCCTCAGGAGGCCCGGCTGGCGGGATCTGCCCTCTTGCCACTGGTGGGATAGCCTTGGAAGGCGGAGGTGAGTCCGGGCCTCTCCTCAGGGCTGGCTGAGGCCAGACTGAAGAGCGCCATCTTTTCTTCTGGAAGTTAGACACTAAGGCCAAATCCTCATGAAATCCAGCTGAGGACATGCCAACCTCACCAGGAGCAGAGAGGACTGTGTGTGAATGAGGAAGAGCAACGGGATCTGGAAACTGTCGACGGGCAGGGGCCTGAGGCTCAAACAAAGCAGGGAGAGTTCTGGTATCTTGCACTTCCTGTCTGGATCCTTCACATCCACGGACAACATGAGACGCTTGCCCAGTGTAGTGTGTGAGGTCCCTGTGCCGTGCAGATCCCTCACACAGCAGGACACGTTGTAGGCAAAGAAACATCTCTACTTCTTCCCTGGGAAGTCCCGTGACCTCTGTTCCTTTTCCATACATTAATAGGTTTGTTCATTATAGGGTCACATACAACCTAAAACATTCAGTAGATGAAGATTCTTCTAGACAATACCATTTGTCATGAGGTAACTGTCATCAGTATGTTCAAAGAGAGATGAGATGGTGTCACCTCCTTCGTGCTTTCCTGGGAATGGCTTCTTGCTCATCTCTTGCTCTCCCAGGGTCTCTTCCCCCGATGCAAGATGCAACACCCCGGCAAAGACCCTGGAGGGTAGTGCAGAAGACAGCTAGACTGGGGTTTCAGAAAAAGACTGGCTTTTTCTATGAAGGGATGTTGGTCGGTGGAGAGAGGGGCCGTAGGAAAATGGTCACAGGAGAGTATACAGTGAAGCCCAGGAAACCCACAAGCAGTCTCCATGCTGGACGTTTCCCAGAGACACCCATTCTCTGTATGGACAGAGATGTGCTGGCCATTTCCTACTAGCCCAATGGAGTGAAAGGAATTGAATTTGTCCTCTCACCTTAAAAAAATGATAAAACCAGACGAAATATGCAAATGATGATTAACAGATATCAGATGATAGGAGTTTAGGAACGAGAGTCACGTGACTAGGAAAGCCAATGAGGCATGCTCTCAGATTGCCTCCGTCGTGCGGAGGTCATCTCCAGGCTGTAGCGCAAGGGCCTGAGACCAACCAGAGCCTGGCAGTCTTACAAGGTTGGGGAGACACATGGAAATCCAGGTGGATAGAGTTTGTAGGTTCAAAGTAGAGGAAGAATGAAAGTTCCAAGAGATCTGTAGACCCACCCGCCCCACCCCTCATTGAGTGTGTTGATCTGTACAGACATGAAAAAGAATTAACTATGGTCAGAATGAGAAAAAGACCCCAAAAGGAGCCAACAGTACAATTCTGGGGTAGCCCTCACGGGACCTGGAGTAGTTCATGTGCCTAGTAGGAGAGTGACCAACCTCATGATATGTGGACTCTCACACAGGTGCTACTCTGGTAGAGGTCACATCACCTCTTGAGCAAAATGGCTCTGGACTGACCCTTGCTCAGCTCTAAAGAGGTCCCCAAGGGGGTAACTGCTTATAACTGCATCAGTGAAAATTTCAGTTTATAAAAGAATGTGACAAAATCAGAAAACAGCCATGTAGATTTCATGATGTCCAGGATATTATGTTAAATTACCTGGCAGATAAAAAAATGTCAGAAAATGTCTCATAACCAGAGACAAATCAATCAATACAAACAGACCTAGAAATGAAAAGACAGAGCTAGCAGAAGAGGGCATCACAGTGATATTAGATATACTCTCTATAACCCTGAAGTCGAGAGTATCATGAACAAGGAAATGGAAAATCAAAAAAGATTGAAGTTGAGCTTTGAGAGATGAAAAATGTAGCATCTGAAATCTACTACATCCAGGATGACAGCAACGGTAGACACTGTAGATAACGTTTTTAAAGAGAAGTGAACTTGAGACTATAACAATACAGATTATGAGATGAAGCACAAATTGAAGAAAAGGGTGGATATGATGAATGGAGCATCTCTGGCCTTGCGGAATAGCGAATAGTCCAATTACAAGTAAGTGGATTCGCAGGAAGTGAGAGAAGAGGCATCTTTAAAAAAGACAAAATTCTTACAATTCTCAGGAAAGCTAGAAAT
Organism: Solenodon paradoxus; assembly: GCA_004363575.1. NCBI lineage: Eukaryota > Metazoa > Chordata > Mammalia > Eulipotyphla > Solenodontidae > Solenodon > Solenodon paradoxus. The sequence continues at coordinate 21,191 of RJWH01006427.1, forward strand.
CCACAAATTCTAGAAATGAGAGAGGGAGAGGGAGGAGGAGAGGGAGAGAGAGACTGAGAGAGAGACGAGAGAGAGAGAGGAAGAGACCAAGACCCATGATGTCAGGTACAACATCATGACATTGTTAAGCAGTAAGAAAGAAAATCTTACCAAGAGTCCAAAAAATTGCACATCGCCTACGGAGAACAAATGCTAAGAATTGCCTCATGCTTTTCATCAGAAACCTTGCAAGCCAGAAGACGTTCCGCCCACACGAAGAATGAGCAGGAAGTAAACACCACTGCTTCAGGTTCTGAGCTGCAGGGGCTGTGTCGCTGCAGCTTAACTGAGATGAGGCGCATTTGTCCATGGAGCCCGCACCTGGAATCTGAGCTGTAGGAGGCTTGGACTGAAATGCAGAAGCACTTTCCTACATATATTGCTATATCTTCCTGCCCTTCCAGCTTAGCTCCTGGTGGGGCAAACATTCTGTGCACAAGTGACACGTATGAGACTCACATTTCTGAAAGGTGTGCGGCAGTTTCAGCTGTCTGTGTTTAGAAGAGCAGGCAGTCATCTGCAAGGCTGTCCTTCCCTGGGACCTGATGTCACTGCAGAAGGTTTGGGGAGATCGCCCTCTGACTGAAGAGAGGGGAGTCCTCCTTGGAAGGGTGCGTCAAGAATGGCTTCTTGGAGGGTAACCAACTTCCCTGAGGCCTCTCACTGCGTGCTGCAGACGTGGTTTTTCTTCCCAGCAGAGAGAGATTTTGTTACTTATTTGGAGTACTTCTAAATTTTAAGTAAATGCAAAATTCAGGACTGCATCATATGATAAAGTAAGTGTTTATATGCGTTTAACAGTGATGCATGCTACTCTGACTTTGTGGAAATGACCCATTTAGCTGACAGCAGTTGCAATCATCGAGCAGATGAGCATGCAGCGGCACCCAGCGTAGGCGCCCAGGGCTTCGCGTGTCCTGAACTTGCGCCCATACTATACCCCTGCTTCTTCTCCTAATGACCTCTGTTCAGACAAATTCTCCTGTCTCAGGGAACTGAATTAACCCCACATCTGATTTGAGTTCTCCTATTGTATGCTCTATTTCTTTCTTCTTAATCTTTACAAACTGGTTGCTGAATACCTCACACCCTGGTCACGCCTTTAATGTCTGTATCCTCACTAGATTATAAAAACCTGGAAGAGAGGTACTTCCATAGTAGAGAACAGTTCGCCAGGCATTTCATCACCTAGAATGCTTCCTGACACAAAGCATGTCCTCAGTGCCAGTCTTGTTGAATCACTTGCTAGTTAATGAAAAGATAGGACAAGCCCATTCCTTTGTGCCTGGGGGTGTCATTTAGCATTCCAATACCTGCTTAGTAGCTGTGTGGCTTTAGGTAAGTTACACAGCTTCTCTGAGCTCAGGTCTCATAAAATATGAACAATTCATCTCCTCCTCCTCTTCCTCCTCCTCCTCTTTCTTCACTCAGGATGCGAACACCCATCCTGTTGGATGGTAATGGATTATGAGTCTTGTTGGGAAGTGACCACCCTCATCACCAGCAAAGCTAATGGAGATAAATAAGTCATGTTCCCACAACACTGGTAGCTAAGACATGAGCACATAACCTACAGTCAATCAGTCAGATACTCTTGCTCAAGATGATGTCACCAAGATGAAGGGGCAGTAGAAGGGGGCCCAGACTCACTGATCTTGAGTTGGCCTTTGTCTTTATCCCCCAGTTGCCCTTGGTTTCTGCTCATTGTCTGAATCTTTTCTCCAGTCTTCTCACAGATTTAATAAGATACATATATGTGCCCAAAATATTTCCATTCTCTACATTGATCGCTTGAGGCCTCTGATATCTTGAAAAGGGACCTGTGAGGGTTAAATGAGGCCATGATAATAGGAGTTGTGTGACTTGGGGCTTGATAAGTACTGGGAAAATTTAGCTTCTGTGTTATTTGCAATCATCCTGCCCAGTCACTCTTTCTAGATATCAAATAAGGTGTTAAACTATTGTGCATAATATCTCAACTTTAATTACACAAGTGGCATAAGATGACGTGGCAGAAACTCATCTCTATTCATCAGGTTCTTCATTTAGCTTGAGAGTCACAGTAAATATTCAAGGGTCCATGTGTTCACTTAGTATGTCACTCACAAATATCTGTTATAAATATCTTATATCATAAATATCTTATATGCTTGACATCCTAGAATACAGAATTTTCACCAGAAACATTTAGTACTGACCATACTATTAAATGGTAAATTAAGGAAAAATAAAGGCTAAGTAAAAGGGAAGGAAAGTAGATCAGAAAACTAGGGGAAAGACTGGGAAAACCAGGGGCGACATGTCTTGGGGAAGTCTGCGCTACCCAGTGCATTCTAGCACACTCCCCAGGTTCAGTGTTTTACCTAGTGACGGGCCCCATGAGCTCAGGGACCCGACACCTCCCTCTCACAACTGTAGAAGCACTATTCCACTCACTTTTCACAGGGTTTGGTAAGAAAAATAGTGTAATAAGTATTTACTTGAACATTGTCAGTGAAAACTCTTTTATGTCAGACATGCTTATCATCATTACTAACATTATGAAGTATTATTTATTTTTGATATGAAATCTGACATTCTCATCCTAGGCTAAAATTACTCATTCCTAATATGCTGACTAATGTTGGCGAGTTCCTTTCTTCTCTAAACAAAGTACTATGAACATAAAAAATACCATTTCATGGTAGAGTAGAAAAAGAATAGCTCCAGTTAAAGACTCTTTTGGGAAGACATTTTTGAGGATGAAGGAGAGTATGTCATAGGTTGATAGAATCCAGATTTAGCATGTTGCTGGAGTCCAAAGGAAACACACTTAGTAGTTCTCCAGTGTCCATGGTCAGGATGGAGATGCTCCAGGGATCTGCCCAGTGTCTGAGACCTGACCCCAGCACAGGAATTCATGCGACAAAAACAACAAGGTCTTACTTCAGCTTCCTAGAAATCAAGGAAGAAATACAATCTTAAAGCAGGAAAGAAGCTTAAATCATGATACGGTCCAGCTGCTTTATTTTACACATCATGAAACTAGAGTCCAAAGAAAATAATTCCCCCAAGTCACAGCCATGCTCCCTGCTCCCTTCCTGATGTCCATCCCTCTGCCCCTTCTCCCTGACTCTGTTCCTCCTCATATACCTTTCCTTCTCCAGAGAAAGCAGACTTAGGAACATGTGCCTGAGTTTAGGACTTCTCTTGTAAGATTTTTATTTGACAATCCCTCTTATAACATCTAGATATTGGCAGAATTGCCATAATTTCAGAACAAAGACCAATTTGAGTTTCACCAGACATGGCAGCAGAGAAGGTGTTGGTGGGGAGCTCGAGGAGGGAATGGGGTAAGGGGGCTATAACGCCCCCTTGGGGAAACCCACACCTCTGTCTGGCAATATGGAACTAGTTTGTTGGGTGTGTGTTTGCGCAAACTAACTTTCATCAAATTTTGGTTATAACCAGGGCAATTTCAAACATGGCGGAAAGCTGGTACAACTTTGCTAAACTGGGAGAATCCCGGTCATACAGGAATGTGTGGTACTTCTAGCTTTGGTCTTTATATTGCCAATGCAGGGTATTAACCCAGTCTCATTTAGTAAATTAACTCTACTGGTCTCTTTTTCTGAATGCATCTAAATAAGTGACGGATCTGAGACTCTCTGGCTATCCCTGATGTGCCTCCTGAGTAATGCCACTGACCAAAGTGGGAAGAAAACATCCATGTATTGTCCATCACCCATCAGAGAACGACACTCTGACTTTGCTGCATTTATACATACTCCTAAAATAGTACAAGAGCTTCTCATATTGTCACCTAGGGCTTGGCGGTTCTCTCAAAATGGTTAAACCAAAGCTAACATGTCATTTCTGCTAACTTTGAGGAATCACCAGAGCAGTTTAACTGGCCAGTTTGACCAGTGAACTTACAACTTGCATGGAATTTACAATTTACAATGACTCTGGAATGTGTGTGTGTGTGTGTTTGTGTGTCTGTATCTTTGTGTCTGTGTGTCTATGTGTCTGTGTGTGTATAACTATGAGAGCCAGTCAGACAAAATGGAGGCCAGAGTGGAGAAAGGTCAGGAAGAAGGACACATTAAATCCCCACCCCTCTGCACCCTGACAGCTCCCATCCAGACCAAGTTAGGATTGGACGTAGGTGTGGTTCCCTGTTCTGGAGGTCTTTTTCTGGAAGTCTCAGAAGGTAGAGACTTAAACACTGCTCCTCCCTTCACCTTCCTTTGCAAAAAGCTTATAGCCTTGTCTCCATGTGCATGGGGCAGGGAAAATCTTATAAGTAGGAGCTCTGTTCTTCCTCCTTAGGCAAAGAATACATTTCTTTATCTGTTTCTATTTGTGGCCCGCCATCTTTATTAGCCGAATGGGAAAAAAAACTTACACGATGTTGGTAAGACTGTCTTCAGTTGCTTTAGCGAGAATGCTTCTACGTTTGTCAACCTTCTGAAGTAATTTAATCGAGACTAGTTTGAAGGCATTGCCCCCACTATGACTGACATTGAATAAATGGTCTCAAACAATCCTCACAGGGGACCCAGAAAGAAATCCTCTGCATCTTCCCCCAAAAATCCCTCTGTGAAATGTACCATCAGCAAATCATCTGGTTTCTCTTGTAGAGGATTCTCTTTGTCTCTGATGCTGACTGAACAGTGACTTTTGCATCCTCACTCGGGGTTACGTCCTTTACATACACCAGAAACAGGCATCTCTGAACATGGACGTGACTAGCTTTCGTAAGGGTGTCATTACCGGCCACAGACACACACAACTGAATCTGCGTGTGCTTCTGTCTATGAAAATTATATGTGATACAGTAACAAAGAAAGTTTTGATCTCTGTCTGGTCCTTGGCACAGAGCTCCTAAATATTTTGGAATTCCTGGATGACAGGGGTCTTGTGTAGGTTACTTAAATGATTGGTGGCCTGGTCCTTAGAAAGCTCCAGAGTAGGATTGGTTTCCAGAAAGATCACAGCAGGATTAGAGAGTTGGAATTTCCAGCCCCACACCTCCCCTCACCTCCAGGGAAGGGAGAGAGGTTGGAGATTGAGTTAGTCATCAACAAATAATGATTTCACCAATACTGCCAAGAGAATGAAATCTCCTTAAAAATTCCAAACAATAAGGTTTGAAGAACTTTAGCACTGGCGAACATTCACATGCGATAAGGTGGAGCTCCTTTATAATAAACCAGTCATAGTAAGTAAAGTGTCTCCCACGCATCCCTGAGCTGTTCTAGTAAATAACTGAACCCGAGGAGGGTGTTGTGGGAACCCCTACTTAACAGCGGTTGTCAGGAGTACTGGAGACGTCTGAAAGGAGGGCCGTCTTCTGGGACTGAGTCCTTCATCTCTGAGCTCTGCTTTAATTTCTGCTGGTTCGTGTCAGAATGGAATTGAATTGTAGAGAAGTGAAATTCAAGTTATTTATTTTTATCCATCAATTATTGATGGTATGAAAAGGTTCCCTGGACTTTTGGCAAGTCTGGTGAATCTTTCCTGAAAGCAGAAGGAGTTGTAAATCCAATGATGATAATGAACATTATTCTAGAGACACAAAGGCCCAAAGTTCCCCTCATCTTTTCTCAAAAGTCTATTTTTCACATGCTGTCATTGGTTTTGTAGGCATAATCAATGAGGAGTTAAAATCAGAGCAAATTACTTGCGGAGGCACGTGGGCTGACAAAGCAATGGAATCATTACAATTCTAGTGGTGTTGACTGAAATGATCAGTGCTGTGAGAACACACCCGTAAGGTTAGGATAGAGTTTCATTTCAGAGACTTCCTGAGGACTAGAGTCTGTGGAGGTTATCACCAGAGAGCTCTGAGTACTGTGTCCGTATTTTAGAGCTCAGGTTACCGTTTAAATGCCTTTGTCTAAGGTGAGCAATGTGCGAGAAAGGGCTCATTCGTTATTCCACAATGAAGGCATCTGGTTATTCTCGAACATTCCTGGTTAAAGGTAAGCGATAGGATAATACATTGTCTGCCTTAAAGGAGTTCATTATCTCTGTTAACAGCCAGATGTAATCTATGTGTGGGAAGATGTAAAACCCAAGGGTACCAAGTCTTTCTCCTAAGGAATAACCCTGTGGACATAGGGTCACATCATGGCCATTGGCTCAGTTGGGTTTTTTACTTCATAGTATATCTCTTCCAGGAACCTTCACATAACAGGTGGGATCGGTGGTGAGCAGATTCTGATTAGTTGAGTTCCTTGGGCAAATTACTGCATGACATCTTCATAGAGAAAACAAATGAATTGTTTCCTGACTTTGGCCTCTATAGCATTTTCCAGTGCCCCAAAGCTGTTTAATTTTCTGCTTATTTCTGTTCGTAGCATTTACATACAAATCATAAAAATACAAGTTTTTCAAAACCTCAGCAGAATTCCTTAAAGGAAAGAGTATTGAATTTAAAAAAACAAAAACAAAAAAAACCCTCTCATCTCATTTGGTATTCATGCATTTGAATTCCACATTTTAATCCCATGATGTAGTGCTATTGTGTACTAAAAATAAAAGTTAATTTAGATGTACTCATTTATTTGTCTCTTTCTTTGTTTTTCATTCCTTCTAACATTCCTGCCTTTTCTTTGGGGATCATTTTCCTTCCATCTAAAGTGCATTCTTTAGAATTTCCTTGTGTGTTGATCTGTCGTGACAAATCATTTCAGTTATTCCTTGTGTGAGAATGTCTTATCTTCCTCACTCTTGAAGGTCAGTCTTTATTCCATTTCAGCTCATTCTTGGTTAAAAATTAAACTTGATTAATTTCATAACATTATGATGCCATATATTTTGATAGTTGGTAATAATTTTTAAATTTAATAATAACATCTTAATGTATAGGGTTTTAAGGTGCGGATCATGGTAAATCAATGTGTGTCTATAACACACTATGTGCACCACCAGTCCAGCTCTTCTTCACTATACAGTTGAACACCTCAACTCTTTCTCTAAGGCTGATGTCCCTCTATCTTCAACCTTCCTTGCTCATTTTAAAAAATTCAGCTGTCAATGTTTCGCCCTTTTTATTTTTAGTCCATGTTTTTCTTTTTTGGCTACTTTCTCTTTCTACATTGCGTTTCGATGAGAGTATCTTTTGATTAACTTTGCTCGAAACTCACTGGGTAGCTGGACCTGTGGAATGATTTTTTTCATCAGTTCTGGGAAAGAATCAGCCATTACCTCTTCAATTATTGCTTCTACCCAATTTGATCATTTCTATCTTTCTGTGATTTTAAATACACTCACTACATATCTATCTCATCCTTTGGTGATTTCCCGTATATTGTCACTCTGTTGTATCTGGGGAATTTTTCTTCAGCTGTGTCTATCCATTGACTTTAAATTCACCCACCTGACTTCTCAGTTTTTTTTAAAGGAGAGTTGCAGACAGGAATGAAGGCAAGTAAGCAGGCAGGCAGGCAGCAAGGGAGAGGAAAAGGTATTTTAATTTTTTAAATTTAGTTGTGCTCACCTTGGCTGTTTCCCCTGACCCCTAATGTGAACCTGGGACCTCGGAGTATATGTGAACTGTGCTTGGCTAGAGGCGATGGACCAAATCCTACACCACCGAAGTGCAGCAGCATGTCTTCTTACTTTTTGATAGTTGTACTATTTAATTCTACAATTTATTTCTGGTTCTTTCTCAAGTCTGGTGTTAACTTTTCCTGTATTTCCTTTCCCTGCTAAAATGTTCACGCTTAGATTTTATTTAGAGTCATCCTTGAATTGTCTCTTTCATGACATCCTACAATGAATCGCACAGGAAATCCCATAGGCTCCGTTTCAGAATATATTCAGAATATGATGGCACCCTACCATCCCACTGCTCCCAATCTGCTCTGAGTAGCATCATCCCTCATTTGAGTTTCTGCGGTAGTCTCCTCTCTGGGTTCCTGCTGGCCATGCTCACTTTCTCTGGTCCATTTTCAACTGGCTGCCAGGGAGTTCCTGTTATAATGTGACCCAGGTTCTGAAATTTCTCTGAGCAATGGGGCAATGAATGGCAGCCCTTCATTCACTTGTAGTAAAATCTGAAATCTTTTAAATGACCTGCAATGTTTCCCAATTATCTCATACCCTAGTCTCTAGCTCTTCCCTGTACCTGGAACATTCTTTGCATATGACCATCTCCTCCACCAATTCCACTTCTTCTCGAATACCATCATCTTGGGAAAGCCCAGCCTTACTGCCTGTGTGTCACATTATCTTGATCTATTTTTTTTCTCCAAAGCAAAGATTATCTTATATCATAATAGCTATTTTATTTTTATTAAATTTAATATTTATTGAGGTAATTTTGCTTTACAAAATGATATAAACTCATATGTGCAGGTATTTTAATATTTCCTAATAGCTATTTTCTTCACCTGTTATTGTTTTTTTTAAAGAAAGGTGAAGACAAGAATGAAGGCAAGCAGACAGGAAGAAAGAGAAGGGGAAGCAATTTATGTATTTATTTATTCAGTTGTTCACATTAGTCCTCCTCCTGGACCCAGGACCTTGGGATGTATATGGACTGTGCTTAGTCAGAGGCAGTTGACCAAATCACTGCTCCACCAGGGCACGTCTCAGTTGTTATTCTTAATCGTGTGTCCCTTCTTGAATAGAACGGTAGTTATACACGAGCAAGGACTATTGTTTATTTTGTTTATGCTGTGTCTCCAGCACCAAGAATAGTGCCTTTGACACAGTGCCCAGCATATTTACTTCATGAATCAATGCATTAATTACTTATTTAGTTTGTTCAATCCGTTATTCAAATGAAATCCTTCACAAAGGCCATGTACACTTTCCATGTATTTAATGATGGCAAAGGGAAATTTTTGACCCTGAGCTGAAAGGCCCAGTAACCCACCCCCTTGGCCTTCCACTATGCAATGTTCCCTGGGGAACCTCTTTCCAGCTCAGAATTCTGTGGGTTTAGCTGGAAATCACTGGCCTGGTTGTGAGTCATTTTTATGAACTAGCATGCATTGTAGTTTCCCATAAGCCTTCACATGAGGTGGCATCAGTATGAAATAAAAGATCCAGAGATCTGGTTCCAAGATGACAGACTATTAAGATATGGAGTTTGACTCCTTCTCACAGCTGCAACCAAATATGACTATTTAGCAAACAAGACCCTTGAAAACCAACAGAGACCAGCACCTCCACAAAGAGACAGGACAGTGGCCTATATAATTGTCAGGAGAGGCTGACCTGTTTCAGTGTCATGCTGCCCTATTCTAAGACACTGGGGCTAAAAGGGGAAGAACATGGATGCAGATGCAGCTCAGTGTTTGAAGGGCTTTCTGGTGAGTGTCACTCTACCTGAAAATTGGCTTTTAGTCCTGAGCCAAAACCTTCAGTGTGTGGTTGAAAGAGAGCTCACTTCCTTGTGAACAGAGATGCTGTTTCTGTTTCGTGTCACCACTAGAGGCTGCCATTGTGGAAAAGCCCAGGGGTTGGAAATCATGTGCCCTCTGCCATTAGCAGACTTGTATGGAACGTTGGACTGACAGCTGCCTTGCCCCTGGCTGCCAGAGACAGATGACACGTTTGGCAACACCCGTGTTGACCGTTTTGTGGTAAGGATGACTTCATTCTATCCCTTTCATGGGGAAAATAATTGCAATGGCTCTATTGAAACTGCAGTCCCCGCCAGCCTGGGACTATAGCTCAATAACTATGCTACCTGCTGGAACGTTCTGAAATTCCACTCCCAGATCCCAGAACTTGCTTACTATCCCTGCAGAGAAGCCACTCCTCTGGAGGACTGAGGACTTTTCACAAGGGAATGTGCTTTGCTAAGACCAGTCACCTGGCTCTCTCTTTCCTGTGGGACTGTGGCCTGCATGGGGACTGGGGTCACGATTGTTGGGTCTCTCCTTGTGCCGTGATCATGCTTGTGACTCTGGAAGAAATCTCTGCATTCCCTATGCCAACTCCAATCCTGTAAACTGGACTCTCATGTATAAACACAGAGCTGGCTCTAGAGCCTCCACAAATCTAACCAGTGTTGGGACCACACAGCCAAAGGAAGCCCAACATTCTAGACCAATAGCAGGTCTATTCTGAGCAACCTGATAACCTAACACAAGATCTTTACATCTGGGAAACCTGACCCGAAGCGATAAACACAGAATGTCAAGCAGATCAAAGAGACAGAGACATAGTCACAAAATGATGGGCTCAAACAAAAAATTCAGGGGAATATTTGAATGCAGCAAAATTAAGTAAACTACCTGATGAAGACTTTAAAGCAAGTTTTAATGATACTCACTGAAATCAGGAGAACAATGAAGGAACAAAAAGAGAACTACAATGAAGATAGAGACAATATGAAGCTGTTCCAAAGAGAATTCATGAAGCTGAAGATCACAATAGCTGAACAACATCAACAGAAAAACACAATAGAGGGACTCAACAGCAAACTGGAAGAAACCTCTAAATGAATCAGCAAGCTAGAAGACTGGGCAGAGGAATGCACTCAGGCAGACCAGCAAAGAGAAAAAAGAATTAAAATAAATGAAGACATTATGATTTTCTCTTGCATACAGTACACTCATCTACATTTGAAAGATAAACAGACTCAAAGTTAATGGTTGAAAGACAATCTTACACACAAATGCTAACCTAAAATAAAAGCAGGGACAGTCATGCTTACATCAGCTAAAAACAGAGTATCTAATAAAGGTAACAAAAGACAGGGATGGACATTTAGAGTTGTTTACAATAACCAGAAGCTGGAAACAACCTATGTGCCCATTAACAGACGAAGGGATAAAGAAGATATGGTCTAGATACATATTGAAATACTACTCAGCTATCAAAAGAAATATATTACTATTTTCAGCAACATGGGCTAAATCTTGAGGGAATTATACTTAGTGAGATAAGTCAGAAGGAAACAGACATCCTATGATACCACTTACATATGATATATAGAGAAACCAAGCAAATGACTTAAATCAAACAAAACAGACTTTTATTTGATAAAAAGCAAATCAGTGTTGCAAGAAAAGAATGGACAGGGTGGGCAGGCAGCTGGATAAGGAAGATCAATTTTACAGTGAAGACAGACTGAAATGGTGGTGAACTTGATGTATCATGCACAGAAGTTGATTAATAAGATGTACACCTTAAACCGGATAATTCACCTATATAAAATTATGACGCCATGTACCTTCAATAGAATTGATGAAAAAAATAAAAAGAACCAGCCAGTCCTCTGTCGGGTTTCTGCAATGCTCAGTATGGATGTTCATTTCTGCCTCCCCAGACTCACCCACGGGAGCCGGATGGGAGGAATGAGGACACACTGGCAGGGCTGCTGGGGCTGAACCCCATGTGGGGGAGTCTGTAAGGTTTAAAGTCCCATAAGACGCCTCTCCCCTGACCTGCACCCTGAGGTCCCAGCATTCTCCTTGGCACCTGAGAAGTCAGTCTCATTGCTGGTAGCTCGCCACTCTCTGTCCCCTCAGCACCTCCCTCCCCGCTGCCCCTCACCGTCAGCATGTCTCTGTATCTCCTAATGCTGAACTTTCTTGTAATCTCTGATGTCATCAGGCATGAAACACTGTGACGTCAGACAGGGTGAGTATCAGACTTATTCCCTCTGTTACTCTTCGGATGCCCTTTGAGAGGACTAGTTCCCCATGGACAAAGTCAGAGGTCAACCAAATGGTACAACCCAGGAGCATCTGTGGAGTCAAACTTGTCCTCTGCAAAGATACTTGAACCCCCGACATCCCAGTCCTGTGACCCTGACTTCATTTGGAAATGGGGTCCTTGCCGATGCAATCACATCATGGTGAGGTCATCTGGATGGATCCCAATCCTGTGTGAATGATGTCCTTCTAAGAAGAGCAGAAGGCGCACTAAGAGGAGAGGGCATTGACACTGGGACAGAGGCTGGAGTGAGACAGCAGCAAAGCAGAGGTAGCAGTACCCACTGGAGGCTGGAAGAGGCGTTTCCCAGGGAGCATGCCTCGCCTGCACCTGATCTGGGACTCCAGCCTGGAGGACTGGGAGGGAAGCCATCTCTGTCATTTCTGGCTCCAGTTTGTGGCTCTGGGTTACGAAGCCTTAAGACTATCAGCCTTCATTCGCCGCCACCAACACCTTGACTGTCTGCAGATGTCCGAACCATTCCATCTCCACCCTGGACACAGTGGACTGTGCAAATATCAATTATAGCTCATTTGTGACGATTTTTTATCTTAATTCCTACCTTCCATTACCTTTACACAATGAAATACAAATGTGATCACACATAAGCGATGAGACCCTGTACGAATAATTGAGAGGAATAAAATGTCAGAATCGATGTGACATTAACAATTTTTTCCCTTGAATTTTAAACAATGATACACAAAGAGAAGAGAGGCAGTATCATCAAGAGATTGATGTCTTCTAGGAAAGAAAGAAGACACAATTCCCAAGAACTCAATTTCACTCTCCAGTGGCCAAAAACATCTTGGGTCTTGAAATCTCTCTCCAGTCTTCCAGGCCCATCTTCCATCCTCCAGGCTGATCTTCCACACTCGGAAAGAAACTTCACAAAAATAATCTTAAAATCCTCAAGGTTTCCTTGCCTTTACCATCTTTCTTTCAGTTGATGTAATTCAAACCATACCAGGCTCTCCTGCCTCCTGGAGTCCCGGAGGGGAGCACTCAGGCTGCTGGAAACTGCAGTGCCTTTGAGTGTTGGCAGCTAAACAGGAGGCGCAGACGTCAGAGGAGTTTTAACAAAGGTTACACCTGTGTTGCTGTGAGGCCTCCCCCACACACTGAGGACGGTGTGGTAAAAATGAAAATGTGTGGAGATGCAGATGCATGGAAGAATACATTAGAGGCAGCACATCTTTGCAGACTCATAATCCTTATGCAGGATTTTGTGAGTGTGCAGGCGCCACGGCGTGCGTGCAAAAGTGTACTGACACACGCACACACACGCTGTACACACTTCGGAAGCGACAGGAAGGGAGATGGCAGATTTAACTTCCAAAGCGAGGTTTCTCTCGTGGGGGCCATGCTGCCAGCGATGTCCGTGGTTTATTGCGTGCCCCCAGGACCGGGCGGCGCAGACAGCTCCAGAGCGTCCTCCCCGCGCGCGCTCCGAGCCTCAGTCTCTGCTGGAGCCCAGGCGGCCGGGCAGGTGTTAGATTCTCTTCCCAGGCGCACCTTTCGCCCAGTTTTGTCCAGAGAAGGGTGTGTTCGAGCTGCCTACGGGCAGGACCCGCACGAAGTGGGCCCACCGGAGAGCCGCGGGGGCGTGGCCGGCCGCCAGCAGCTCCTCCCACCAGTCGTGCCCTTGGTGAATGTCAGTGGCAGAACCCAATGAACTCATTCCTCTGCCCTCCCCAGGTCCATCTCCTTTCCTCTCCCTGACATCCATTGACATCTGTATCTTCATGTAGTTGCAAAATGCGTTATTTCTCTCCTTCGGATGCAAAAAGTGAACTAAATTTTCTGGTAGCATTCCTTATGTCTATCTCTATTTCTGTTTAAAAAATCATTTTACAATAGGGTCAGTTTAATTCTTCTTCTTTTTTTTTTTTTTGCAATATGCTGGTGCCTAAAATGGGATCTGAATCTGAATGAAGTCATCAATCAACATTTTAATGTAGGTTTTATAGTTATTGCACCAAACCTACTTTCCTGAGCCCAGCTGTCAGTCATATCAGAATATGGGCGCAGTAGACATGACATGATGGAGGTTATGTTTCACACAGAGTCCTAAGGCAACAATATCCTTCTGAAAATTTGTTTTTCCATTGTGCACCCCAAAATTGCTGGGCACCATATTCCTTATAAAAGATCCATCTAGGAATTGCACTTTATGATGCAAACCAAGGAAAATATATTTCTGCTCCATGTCCTGCAGCATCTCCTAAGCACTCTCTGCAGCATTTCTCCTCCAGGGTTTCCATCCCTGTCTCCTGCTGGAGTGAAAGAAAGTGGAGAAGGAAGGAGTTGAAGCCATTGCTCCTTAACACACAGGATCTTCCTCCCCCAGCAGGCAAGAGCTGATTTAGTAACTCCTGTGAAGTATGTTACACTGATCCAGACAGCCTGTCCAGCTGTAACCACAATGGGACTTGACTGGGTGACTGCCACATCTGACCCCCTAGCAGGGATCCTAGCAGCCAGCAGACAGCCCCTCCCTGCCCTGGGGCCCATCTGGGTCTCCATCTGGGAGCTCGGCTCTGTTCACAGGCAGCAGAGAAAACCATGCCTCAGGAGGAGAAAGGTCTGGACTCCGGAGGAACAATCACTTGCTTCTTGGTAACGTAGGACCTTTGTAGCATCTGGAGCAAGGCAGGCCATAGACTGAGGGAAGGGAGCTAAAATTACAGGGACTGACGGAACAGTGGACCATACTCTTTGCAGCTTCTTTATTGGAGGTCATTGTGCTCTGCAAACCCCTTTTAGGTGCCCAGAGACAGGGCAGTTCCTCCAGGGCAGCCCTGAGAACTGGTTTCAGACTGCCCAGATTCCCACCCTGCAGAACTAGGGTTCAGTGTGGAAGACCTGCCTGAATCCGTGTGCCCTTCCCAGAGGACTGGCCCTTATTGGAACCTGTCTGCACATCCACTTCTGGAAACTGGGGCTCTTTCCCCAGGGCCCTGTCCACTGGCTTGGTCCCGGGGCCTCCAGGTGAAGTTGCTGGACATCTACCTGGAGTTGATCCTCTGTTGGAAATAAGAGTCTTGAGACATCCCCTGGGCGTTCACCTGGGCCTCTCCCCTCCAGCCAGCCAGGCTAACCCAATGGGATCGCTGGACGACCGACGGCCAGCTTCTCTTGAAGCTGCGTGCATCAGCTCAGAAGGCAGCACCCAGCATGGCTGCCACCCGCACTGCTGCTTCTCTGCTGCTGTTGACGTCTCTGCTCCTTGATTTGCATTCAGCGTTGGTGTTCTGTTTTGTGTCAAGAACACCCCCGCGCCCTGCACACGCACCCCGGGTAGCAGAGTTAGGATCTCTGCACCAACCACCCCCACCAATCGGCTGCTACTGGATGCGTGTCGCAGCGCGGTGACCTGTCAGTCCGCGGTGACCTGTCAGTCCGCGCTGACCGCCCTTCTGGCGGGTCCCTCCGCCCTGCAAAGACCCGCGCACCGGGCGCTCAACCCCCGCGCGCAGGCGGGGGCGGCCGCTCAGTGACACCCCCGCGGGACCGCAGTTGGTGTTTCCTGCGCAGCTCAGCGCCCCTGTGCTGTGGGGGGCAGGGGGCTGTCCACGTGCCAGGCGTGACGGCTCTAACGGTTTGATTTATGAGTCTGATAATAAAAATCCCATTAGGCTCTCTCATTGAGAAAAAGGAGCAGGAGGAAAAAAAAAGCCTGTGTGTCACTGGGCAGCATTGACGCAGGCGGCTCTGACGCCAGCAGCCTCGGGGTGGGGGGGCCGCGGGGACCCGCGAGGGGTGCGCGAGGGCCGGCTCCCAGGGCACCGTGCCCTGGCCGCCCCTGCATCCCCACTAGCAGCTGAGTCCCTGCAGCCTTGCCTCCAAGCCCCACCAGGGCGCTGATACTTTGGGCCTCTTGACCCCACTTATCCTCTCCCCATTGCACGCTCATCCGTCCCACTCCCCCACCCCCTGCGCCCCTGCACTCCTCTCTGTCATCCCCTCACCGACTTCAGCTCCCCACCCTCACTGCCATGTTGCAGGAGTCCTTCTTTTGCACCCTGTCTCCCACTGTACCAGCTCTCCCCACCTCCCCGTGCCCCTCCCCGTGCACCCTAAGAAATCCTGGTGCAGTGCAGCATCCTGCTACACCCCCCACCCACCCACCCACCCACAAGTAATCCTACTGACCCTCCTGTACCCCACTCTCTCTGCCTAGGAGAGCAGAGGCGATGTGGGCACAGAAAGGAGGATGAGGGGTACCCTGAATGGGGGGCCACTGGTGGAAGTCTCCAGAGCAAAAGGGCTACCTCTGGGGACCACAGGGGGCATGTTTTCCATGTAACAGGTCCTGATGTCCAAGCCCTGGGAGTTGTCATCTCCAGAACCCTTGCAGACCTGCCCTGCCCCCTATCACCCCCCTCTCCAGCAAGTACCTATTGTTTATGGCCTGAGATCTGCTGGAGTCGGGGTTATTTTCTGTTCAACAATCCTCAGAACAGGGAGAGATTAGTGGTGCTGTGCTGAGTGTGTCCATCTGACTGGGCCCATGCCCCTCCTCCAGAGAATGCTCTGGGCCTGAGCAGGGTTGGAGTGGGGAGGGGGGGCGGTGCAGGCAGATGCCATGGCTATGGGCCGAAGATCAAGGCTGCCTCTCCATGAAAACAAAACCTGCCAGGATGATGCAGGCACATCTGGTGTTCCAGACCAGTGGGCGTCCTCACTCACTCCTGAACACAGTGGCCAGATTGGCTTCTTTCTGAATGTGCTAGAAAACCCACTGCATAAGACAGGCCTGAACCTAGCAGTCACAACTGAGCCTCCAGCTTAAATTTGCTTCTTCCTCTCAGTCCCCTCTCTGAGGCAGAAGTACTATTCCCAGGACCCCGGTGGCACAGACTCTGCAGCCAGGGTGCCCAACTGCACTGTCACTGGCAGAGAGTGATTTCCAGAAGTCCTCATGTTGCAGCTTCCATTTCATCTCTAAAAATCCCCTACTATGCTTGGAATTGAAAAATGGAACAAAACAAGGTCAGGGCCTTGTCTCACAATGTTTATTACAGCATTACTCCACAACAGGGCGGAGCAGCCCTGTCTACCCACTGATAAGCAGGGAGTCTGCCCTCACAACAGGATACCAGTCCTTGGCTCCTTGGAAGAGGGAACGGAGCTCTGTGTCTCCTGCATGGCCAGCTGGGGGGACAGTGTGCTAAGTGAAGGAAGCCACACAGAGAGGAACATTTTCATGATCCTTGATGCTCGAGGGCCCCAGAGCCATCAAGCTCAGAGACAACAAGTAGAATGGTGATTGCAGGGGTGGGAAGCATGGAGAATGGCCACTGAGTGTTTAAGAAGCAACAAATGTGGGTAACAGCTGCTTTGGGGATGATAAAACACTAGGAGGAGAGCTAGTGGTGGGAGCTGCATGACATCATGAATGCACAGGTGTCCCTGGATTGTTCACTGGAAGATGTTACTTTGGAAGGTGATAACCTTGATGTTATCAGTATTTCACGGTGGTCAGAACCAAACAAGCACAAAGTTCTCCAAGAGTGACACCTCCCCCAGTTTCCTCTTCCAGCTGCCAGTTCTGAGAAGGGTATCACTCAGGTCCCACTCAGCTTCTCCAAATGCCCACCTTTCAATGTATTTCTGCTGCCGTAAAGCAAAAGGAGGTAAGATACATCAGTGAGGGCTTTCCTGACCTTCCTTATGTGCATAAAAGGAACTTGCACCTCCTTGAGAATGTGTGGGAGTGAATTGCTCTTTCCTTGGGCCAGGCTCTAAGCATGGGGGACCCCACCCTAGAATTATACAGGCACACACTCATGTAAGTTCTGAAGAAAGTCGTTCCAACACCCTTGGTTACTGCGAACTGTAGAGTATTGGTTTCAAGCTGCTGCTGTAACACACAACCACACATCAGAAGCTAAAAGCAACATGAATTTATCATCTTTCGGTTCTATAGGTCAGAAGGTGATGAAGTCTCCCCAGGCTACATTCCTTCTGGGGTCCTGGGGACAACTGACCAGCTTCTAGAGGGGCTGGCATTTCTCGGCTGCTGGTTCCTCCCTCCAGCCTCCTTTGACCACAGTTCAGAGAGGACAGGCTCCTCTTCAAGAATTGGTGACTGAATTGGGTGCAGCTTGCCAGGATGATGCGGGCTCCGGCCCCATCTCAGAGCCCATACCCTCGTCACGCTGCAGTCCCCTTTGTCAGGTCAGGTGCCAGAGCCACAGATTTTGGGGGACATCTTTGGGGCCACAATTCTGCTGAACATGCTGGGTCACCTGTCGGAATTGCCTGTGTACCCTGAAATAGTCTCCAGGTGAACTCAGAGGCACCCAGCCAGCTTGCCCACAACTTCCAAACACCCAGGGGAGAAATTCCCTAAGTTTCTCCTGCAGGACTGTGTTTTCAGTCATTTGCTTCTTTTTCATAGTCCTGGCCTCTGTGATCTCCATGTACTCCCGAGCCAGTTCTCTCTCTGTGGGTGGGCAGTCCCACCCCTGCAGACGCACAGGGCCCTGCACGCAGAGGGCCTCCGGCTTGGTTACTACCTGCAAATCCTACTCTTTTCTGAACAAAAGTCCTTACCTTTCACTCTGCACTGAGCACTGCACATTACACTGCCAGCGGCGAATATGTGGGCTTCCCGGTGGGGGGCTCCGTGCTGGTCTTTTGTCCCGGGCATGGTCACCACCTGGAGTGTGAGTGGCTCTCTTGCACCTGACGCAGTTGTAACTGCAGACATGGTGCCAAGTCTGTGTGGGGGCGAGGGCCCTGCTGCTGGGACTCACTTCTCCCCACCTGCTGGTCCTGTACCTGGCCGTCTCCACAGCGTAGGCAGACACACCTGGGCTCCCCTGGGCTCCCACCTGGCAGGTGATGCGTGTACCTCTTTCACCTTCCCTACCCACAGAGCTCAACTTGTGAAGGTTGCATGGAACTAAGGCACCTGGGGTAGGTAGCAGTCTGTCCCCGTGTTGGGCTACAGCTCTTGTACTGGGTCACGGGGGCTGGGTTTGTGGACAGAACCAGCCACACCATTCTTCCATGTTGCTTCCTGCCCTCCTGACATGCTCCATGTCACCCACATTCTCCTGTCTCTTAGGGGCTCCCCCAGACTCCTCCTCGGAATTAGATGACCTGAAAGCCCATCGTCTCATTTTCAAAGTGTTGGTACAAGACAGAGAGATGGAGACATGGCAACAGTCTTAGTTTGCTCTAAACCCTGTGGAGGTGGCCTCGGGCTGATGTGTGGGCAGAGGAAAATGGGGACAGCAGAGATGCTGGACTTCCTGCCCCAGCTTTTTGTTTAAAAAGCTGCCCTCCAGTTGCCTCAGGAGAAACTTAGTCCCAAGGCCCCAGGCTTTTCGCCTTCTGTCCCACCTTCGCCCTGACTTCTGTCAGTTTTGGAAGTTCTTTTCCACATGCCAGTCCACACACCTAGATGCCCTTTCTCTCTCAGCTCTCCCAGCTAAATAAAGCTCACTCTGTTTTGCAAGCCCACTAGAGCGGTCGCTTCAGAGACACCTCCTAACAGCTTTCCGACTCCAGCCGGAGGCACAGCATTGTCATGCTCCACCATTGCACGCTGTGACTTCCCATCGCGGCCCGTGTCACAACTTACAGGTGGTTCACCTGACATCTATGTCTCTCTTCTCGCTGCCCTGCCTCACCGGTGCCGGCCGGGCCATGCACTTCAGACTGCTCTGCCTTGTGCTTGGCGCACGCCCTTGTCCTCTGTGACGGCACAAGTGGAAGAAAGATTGTAGGTGACTCGGAGGAGCGGAAACCCAGGTTAGTAGCAGAGCATTGGTTTGAGTGACTGATGTTACGAGTGGAAGTCGTTACCTCTGTGATGGTTCCTGGACACTTGGGGGCAGGGAGAAGGCTTGACCTACACACCTCTTCCCAAGGGCTGGTGCCCTCTCCAGCCAAGCTTCTCATTGTCTTTCTGCTTCCTCGTTTTCCTCCCCTTATGATATGCTCCCCATCCTCTATCACCTGAACCCTGCCAATTCTCTCGTTCTCAATTGCATGCTGTTGACATATTTCACCAGCTAGCTTAGCGTGTATGTAGGACATGTGTGTTTCAAGATACAAATGACGATTTGTAGACATAAGCAATATTTTTAAAGGGACCTTGAGACATTTGAATCAAAGATGTTTATTGCCATCCTTACTCAACTTGTACAGAGGCTCCTCAGATAGGCAGTTGTATACAATTCCCCAGCTTTGATCTTGGTTCAAGTTGAACTTGTGCATATGCGTGCTATGACACTCATTGAATGCATAGATATTTAATTTTAATGTCGCCATGGTTACCAAATAAAGTAATTTTCTGATCACAGCTCAAATTTAAGGGGTTTTCATGCTGTGACAACATATTCTTTTACTTGCACATTAGTGGAAAACCTAGCATTTTTCATTGGGGAATTCCAGAGTTGCAAAAGAATCTTTTAATAGCTCAAACTTTAGTAAGTATATTGAGAATGCGCTCAAATCTGAGAGAATTAACTTCGCACCTTTCAATGATGTATTGATTTATTCTTTTTAAAATTAATTTGATATTTATTGAGGTAAATTTGCTTTACAAAATAATATAAACTATATGTTCAGATTCCCCACTCCTCAAATATATGGCAGCACACACATCCTCCACCGAATCACCAAAAGTTCTTCACCACAGTCCATTGGACCCACCAACACTGGCCCTACCCTCTGCTCCATCCTTACTAGTAAGCTCAGTTTCATTTCTAATGTCTAAGTGTTGTCTTATCTGTTCCTTTGCTTTGTTTCTTCATATTCCACATATAAGTGACATTATTCAGTATTAGTCTTTCTCCTGATTTATCTCACTTAGCATCATCCCTCTGGTTCCATCCATGTTGTCGCAAATGACAGGATTTCATCTTTTTGGAAGGCTGTGTAGTATCCCATTGTGTATATACATCACGTATTCTTTACCTATTTATCTGATGATGGACACTTAGGTAATTTCCCCTTCTTGGTTATTGTAAGTGACGTTGTCATAAACATGGGAGTACATGTATCTCTGCAAATTAGTGATTTTGTGTCTTTTGGGTAAATACCCAGAAGTGGGATGACAGGATAGTATGGGATGTCCATTTTCAGTATTTTGGTATCTCTATAATGTTTTCCATAAGGGTTGTACCGATTTGCAGTCCCACCAACAGTGTAAAAGTGTTCCCTTTTCTCTGCATCCTGGCCAACATTTGTTGTTTCCAGACTTTGGAATAATAGCCAATTTCACAAGTGTAAGATGATACCCCATTGTTGTTTTGATTTGAGTTTCCCTAAAAACAAGTGAGGAAGAACATCTTTTCATATGTCTGTCGGACATCTGTATGACCTCGTTGGAGAAATGTCTATTGAATTATTCTGCGCATTTTTGATTGCATTGTTTGTCTTTCTGGTGCTGAGTTTTATGAGTTTTTTTGTTTATTTTGGATATTAAACCCTTGTCAGATATATGGAATGCCACTATCTTCTCCCAGTTAGTAGGTTGTCTTTTTGTTTGGGTGATGGTTTCTTTTGCTGCACAGAAGCTTTTTAGTTTGATATAGTCCCAGTTGTTTATTTTTGTTTTTGTTTTCCTTGAAGCTGGAATTGAGTCCCCAAAGATCTCTCTAAGCCCAATGCTCTGAAATGTGTTTCCTATATTGTCTTTTAGTATTTTATGCTTTCCAGCTTACATATACCTTTAATTAATTTTGAGTTAATGTGTGTGTGTGATGTTAGAGACAGTGGTCTAAATTCATTCTTTTGCATGTCGCTGTCCAGTTACGGTGTTGGGACACCATTTTTTGAAAAGACTTTTCTTCCTCATCATATGCCCTTGACTCCTTTGCCATAAAGTAACTGACTATAGATGAGTGAGTCTGTTTCTGGTGATTCATTTCCCTGATCTGTGTCACTGTCACAGATAGTTTCGATCATGTCGTAGTATAGTTCAAGATCTGGGAGTATCGTGCCTCCAGTTTTAGCCCTTTTTTTTCCATGACTGATTTGACTGTTCAGGATCTTTTGTTGTTCCACACACATTTAAAAAAATGTTTGTTATGTTTCTTTGAAATATTCCGGTGGCATTTATATGATGACAGCATTAAACCTGCATATCATTTTAGGTAAGATGGCCATTTTAACAATGTGAATTCTTCCCAGCCATGAGCGTGGAATATCTGTCCACCTCTTTGTATCTCCCTCTATTTCTTTAAAAAAGTCTTTTAGTTTTCATTGTACAAGTCTTTCACCTCCTTTGTTAAGTACATTCCAAGATATTTCATTCTTTTTGTTTCTATTGCAAAAGGAATGGTTTTCTAGATCTAGTCTCTTGTATTGTATATAGAAGAGCAATGGATTTTTATGCATCGATTTTATAGCCTGAAACTTAACTGTACACATCGATTAATTCTATTTGTTTTATTTATGGAGCTTTTAGGGCTTTCTCCATATATGATGTCACCTGCAAATAGTGATACTTTTACTTCCTCCTTTCCATTTGGCTTCCTTTTATTTCTTCTTCTTGACTAATTGCTCTGGCTGAGACCTCCCATATGATGCTAATAGCAATGTTTAGAGTGGATTTGCCTTGTTCCTGATCTCAGAGGAAACACTTTTAGCTTATCACCACTGAGTATGATGTTGACTGGAAGTTTATTACATATCTCCTTTATTATGTCGATGTACATACCTTCTTCTATCCTCATTTTATGTCAAATTTATATCATAAATGGGTTGAATCTTGTCAAAGCCTTCTCTGCATCTACTAATAAATCATATGGTTCTTCTTTTACATCAGCTGATTTGCATTTGTTGAATCATTCTTACGACCCTGGAATAAATCCCACTTGGTCATGATGGATGATTCTTTTGATGTATTATTGGATTCACTTTGCTAATATTTTGTTGAGAATGTTTGCATCTTTGTCCGTTAGAGATATTGGTCTACAATTTTATTTCTTGGTGATGTCTTTATCAGTTTTTAGTATCAGCGTAAACAATTCTCATAGAAAGTATTTGGAAGTGTTTCCTGTTCCTCAATTTTTTTGGAAAAGCTTGAGAAGAACAGGTATTAATTCTTCTCTGATGGTTTGATAGAACTCACTAGTTTTATTAATTCTTCATGTAGGACTTCTGTGGGGCTGTTAACCACAGCAGGGGGAGGTACAATAACAGATGACAATGCCCACTGAGTCTGATTTTCCACACAATTGATTTTTTCTTGTCTTGCATACATGTTAGAAAACCGTATTTGTTCCCAAAGGGAGCACAACTGAATTCCAGGTAGTCCCATTTAACTTAGAACTCAACCCTATCTTTTATTATATATAGTAAAGGAAGACTTTTCTTACGTTGTCCTTTGACTTGGTCTAACAATCCCTTTACATTTTGAACAAATCTTATGTTGGGTCCATGAAGAGTTTTAACCTCTCATTTGTCAGTATTATTTTTTGTTATATCGTAAGTTGTTGTTCTTAAATGTTTTAATGGTAGTTCTTTTCTCCGCAAACTGACCCAAAGCTGCATTCACCCTGGGGAGTAGGAGTGGAATCTCATGAAGAAATTAGAATGTTTTTTTCTTTTAGATGTTTTTATACCAAATTAAGACATGCTTGATATGACTAAAACAATACCTACTGTATTTGACTCCTGTCAGGTAACCATGGAAAAGAGATTTCACATTAAAATAGATGAAAATCTGAAGTGTTGAAGCCAGAATCCCCTTGGCTTCCACCTGACCAGCCGGGTTATGCATCTCTCATGGGCCAGGCTTCAGTAGACTGCTGGAGCCAGAGGTGTTGGCATCAGAGGGGAGAGACCCGCAGAGGCTGTAAATTACCTTCCAGGTTCTGACTCGCTTCCCCAGGTGAAACAGTCGCTCGCCCTCTGTTCTCGCAGCTGGGTGATCTGTGACAAAAGCCCTGGCCAAGGAGGTATGAGCACTCTGCTCATGGTCTGGGAAAGTTATAATTTTTTTCTGACAAAAAGAGCAGATGTCAGTGAATGTCAATCTTTCTTCCCACATCTTCATGTCTTGAACATAACCTGGCACCAGGACCTGGGCAGTTATCTTGCCCACGAAGGGGCCAGAAGGAGCAAAGGTCAAACAGTGCCCAGGGCAGCAGCCCGCTCCCAAACTTATCATTCTGTGAGGGCAAGAGGTCCCAGTCTCTGTTGCCTCTCTGTGTGTCTCATTGACACACACGACCTACTTGTCCAGAGGCTCTGGGTTAAAGGACTCCTGACATAGGTAAGTCTAGATGTTGTCCAGAAGGCAGAACCGCACTTCGTCCCCCAGAGGTCTGAGTCAGGCACCCTTGGGCGCAGGTGGTCCTTGAACTGAGAACAGGAAAAGAAATTAGTTGCCAGTCAGATTTGGCCTGTAGAGGGGGCCCACACAGGCCGCCCTGGCAGAAGGAAGGACTTGAGGAGAGGTGGGGACACCTGGGAAGCTGGGGTAATTAAAGGTAAAAGTGGGGTAAATAAGTGTTCCCTGTGCTGAAGCAGCAGCAGCCCCAGGCAGGTGAAGAAGGTGAGCATGGCCTTCTCCAAAGGTCGACTGTGGCTTCATCCTTCGAGTGTGGACTGTGTCAGACTGGTGTAGGATATAGTTAGACCGCTTTCCATCAGAGTATACTGGGCATGAAAGAGGGGAAACCTCCTGCTGGTCTTGGCTGAAAGCAGCGAGGACCTCAACCAGGCTGGTGGGAACAGAAGGACTCGGGTGCTCAACCAGGTTGGTGGGAACAGAAGGACTCGGGTGCTCAACCAGTCTGGTGGGAACAGAAGGACTCGGGTGCTCAGCCAGGCTGGTGGGAACAGAAGGACTCGGGTGACATTTGGAGACAAAGATGCCACAACCTGTGATAGGTTAGAGACAGTGGAAAGAGAAGGACTTTTTGTGACATGGATGGTTTCCAGATGGGGAGAAGGGGTGAGCATGAGGTGTTTATGAGAGCCACTCCGAGAAGAAGCAAGATTCCTTGGGTCCTGCTGGGGCTGGAGACTCTTGGGGGCCTTCACGCCAGGTGTTGTGAGCAAACAGGGTGGGATTTAGAACAAAAGCTGTCTCACCTCCGCTGGTCAGCGTGGCCTGGCGGACAGGCCGTTTGGAAACAAGCCTTCAAAGTCCTAGAAGGTGAAATTTCAAATTTCACCAGCTGTGTTGATACATTCTCTCCTTCAGTCAGGGGAGGGAGGCACCTTTGATCTCTTGTCATCCGAGTCAATGTAGAGTGATTATGGGAGATGAGAAAACTAATCAACTTTTCTTCTTCTTCTCCTCTTCTCTATCTTTGTCTCCTCCTCCTCCTCCTCCTCCTCCCGCTCCTCCTCCTCCTCCTCCCGCTCCTCCTCCTCTTCTTCCATCTCCTTTTCCCCCCTCCTCCTCCTATTTCTAACAGCCTTCTTTTGTTAGCCATCTAAGCTCTAAATAATAATTCTAGATCTTACAGTGAGAAGAGAAAAAAAGAAACCCAGGTGCTTTCCCCCAGAACAACGTCGGCCTTGTGTGTCCTGGGAGGAAAAATGATCCTAGACTTGAAGGAACTGTAGTGATGCTCTTGGTTAAAAGGTATCTCTCAGGGAAGCCCTTGAAAGAGGGGGCGTGTCCTCCCTCTCCAACCTCACAGCAGCCACTGCCCAAGGAACAGAAGTTGCTTGAAAAATCAGGTTGTTTTAGGACTAGAAGGAATCCAATAGGTGAACAGTTTCCACCTTTCATTGGATAAAGATGGAAGATAAGATCTAAAGCAATGAAGTAACATTTTCAGAGTTTAACAGTGTTAACTGTGGTGGGGATGAAAATGAGCAGAAATTCAGGTTTCTTTCCTCACTTTCAGCTAAGTGTTCTTTTCCTTATGATCTTCGAAGGGAGATGTTTCAAAGACTATAGACATGCAGAGATGATAGGTGGAAAGATGACAGATTGATACAGAGATAGAGACGATTGATACGTGATACATAATAGGTAAATAGATGACAGGTAGATAGATATTAGATAAATGATAAATAGTTGGTAGGTAGGTAGATAACACTTTATCATTTACGTCTATTAAGGACACGTTTGATCCTTAAACTAAACTACTATGTAATCAAAACAAGTATTTCTATTGCCATTTTACAGATAAATATCAAATGACTTCCCCAAATTCACAGAGCACGGATATGACAGAATTGAGCACAGTACTGTGCCTGTTTCAACTGATTTCTTTCCAGTATCTCTATGGTATGGAACAGAGAAGAATGTGTTCAAGCTTTAAAAGCTCGATTTAGTAGACAAGAGCTATCAAGCAAATGTTTGTATTACATACTGTGACATCAATCACATCCTAGGTTGTCTGAGGGTAGAGCAGCCCCTAGACCCTAAGACTTCTGTGCAGTGAACCAACTTACTTCCTAAAACATAGTCATTGTTTTTTCATTAATGCAGATCATCTTGCAATTGAAAATTTTATTTATTGTTTTTTTAAAGTGAGAAGGATTGGTGAATTATAATCTGGTACAAACCCTTTCAAGAAGTATTCGACAATAGCTAACAGAAATATATTTACGTATGCCTTGTGCCCCAGAAATTGCACTTCTAAGAATTTACTTTGAAATTATACTTCTAATAGAATGAAACTATACACCAGAAAGTTTTAATTTACTGCAATAACTTTGCAATTGTAAAATACTGGAAATTGCCTAAGTGCCCACATTTAGGAGAGTGCTTAAGTTGGGGTACGGACACATAAGAGAATATTATGCAGCTGTCAACACATGAGGAAAATAGTAACGAGCTGATAAAGTCACTTCCAGGACATACTATTAATGTCACAACTGCATGCTGCAGATGGAACTATATTGTATACCAAGTTTTGTGGAGGAAAAAGAGAAAATAAGAAAACAAGTATCTGCTCACCTTCACAAACTGAAACAGTATTAGCAGAAAACCATAAAAGTGGCCCCTTCAGGGGTCTGGAAGAAAGACCAAGAGGAAGGAGCACAGAAGGGAGGGGGGGTTCCCTCTGCCAATCTTAGAACCCAGTTTGGATTTGCACTTACTGAAGCATGTTCAAACATACATACTCCTGCTATCAAATTAAGTCCATAAAAACAGTAGAGAATGGAGAGGAGGCAAATGAATTCAGTTATCTCGCCAATGAAAGACGAGGGAAGGGACATGAATAAGAAAGGACAAATCCAAGTCATGTCTGAACAGGAGTTGATGAGATATAACATAACACACGTCAATGTAAATGACGAGGCATTTACATCAACGATGAGAGGTATTGGGGGAAGAATTGCCTTCTTAGTACTCAATTGTAGTGGTGTGGGCACTGAAGTTTGGGGTATAGGTTTAAGCAGGTGAATAAATATGTTGATGCTCTTGGGGTCCAGGACTTCACAGTGATGAAAGGCACAGACACAGATGCAATGAGGAAGGCAAACGAGACTCCTGACTTGAAAATTCATGACGGAATGTTATGTGTACACCTACATGTTTGTTTACATGTGCCATGTGCATGCATCTATGTGTGTATGTCATGTGCACACACATATTTGCTTATATATTATGTACATGTGCATGCATCTATGTGTGACTGGTGAATGTGTATATCCACACAGGTTATGTATATGTGTATATATATGCTTACTTACATGTGAGAATGTGAATGTATTTACATGTTTGTCTACATATGTGTGTGCATACATCTGTGCGCACATCTGTGCACTTATTGTCTAAATCTTTCTCTCTGCTGTAAGGATCAGGAAGCAAAAACACTTGTCAACAATGAGCACCCTGGTACCCCGATCTCGGTCTCTAATACCACTACAGGGACCGTCATTCTTAGAGAAACAGCTGATTCCAGCATTGGGGCAAAGTAGGTCCAACATGGCCTGAAACATCTTGGTGTGCCCTCAGTAAAAATGTGTTCAGAATATGATGGGAGCATGAAGACATAGGAGTCAGCTTCGAGAGGACCAAATAAGAGCAAAAAACCCCCCAAACTCCTACATATTAGAATGAATTACAAGATACTAAAATTAGGAATTCATGTGCCATGATCCTTTGGCATCAGAGTGCCACTAATAAACAGGTTCACACCTGGGTAAATGAGACTAAGGAGAGGGCCCTCGTCCATACCAGGGCTGATGAGGACATGGCAGAGAGTGCGGAGTGACAGTCATCCAGGTAAGAGTGCATTTTGGGGGAATTGCAATGAGAAGAAGAATATCTGACAACATTCAAGCATCTCCTTATCCACTTCTTACTAGTTGTGAGTGACACAGAAGGAGTAAGCTGCACAGGGGAGAAGTCAGACAACACTGGCTCAGCATTCAGGCCACCAGCAAGAAGCAGAAGACAGCAGGGTCCCAGATGTGATATTTTGAAAAAGGCACACCAACCCCTGTAGAATGCAAGCACAGAGTTTGAATGAATCATGAGGAAACACAAAAGGAACTCATGCAGAGAAGTGGTTTCCTAGAGAGAGGGTGAGAGGGGGTGTCTGTATTCTCTGAAAATGCCAGAAAGTTTCTGAGATGTCCCAGATTGAAGTTGCTTAAGAAACAGAGCAATTAAATGCCAACCTTGGTCCTGGACTGCATCCTGTTTGGAGGGGTAGGGAATAGGGATGTCTAAATGACAGGGTTGATCAGAACTGGAACATGGATGGAATCAGATGAAAGTGTCATATCAATTATTTTAATTTCCTGAGGCTGAAAGCAGGGTTATATTTATACAAGAAAAGACCCCTATTCTTAGGAAATACTTACTTAAGTATTTGGGGGTTGGGTCCAACTTCTCCAATTTGTGCATAGCAGGTCATAGAGTAACAATCCTTCATTCAGCATCATGTCATTGTAACATTGTGGAGGAGAAACAATCCCAGCCCAAATGGGACAAAAGGACATTATTTGAGGTTATGCTTTCAATGGTTGTGATGTGTCATTTACCTTAAAGCTGCAGTTTCCAAGAACTGTAGATGGACTTGCACTCTAATTCACTCTCAACTTATTGGAGAACAGAACACATGCAAATGAGGAAGCAGAGATGGTGAAAGATTGAAAGATTAGAGGGGAATTTGGGTAACATGATGGGTGTTATTTGTACCATTTTTATTCATGTAAATTTCTGTAAATTTTCAATTATTTGCAACTAAGAATCTAAAAAAAAAGAGTTATAAATCTAAACAGATGAACACATTTAGGATAGCAAAGCTATGTTAGTTTTGCAGAAGAGGAGCAGGCATGAAAGAATGAATATTTCTGCACTAGTACACAGCTATAAGGTCCTACTTCTTACAAAATTCTTCTCAAAAGCCCTTGTTATTTCACCGTTAGGCTGTTTGCCCTCATTTTTCCTCATTTATCACAAGGACTTTGGGGCTGGGGGCTTCATGTAATTAGATGACTGAATTCTCCTTCCAGCTCTGAAAATGAGTGATTAGACCTGAATCTTTATTTTCAAGTCTAACCTACTCACAACTTCAAATGAGCTATGTTCTGATTCTCCATGTCTCCCATGCCCGTTTGAAAATCATTTCCTACTACAGAGAGTTCCTTTCCAGCAGAGAAATGTCTGTGCTCTGATGGTCAAAGCCCCACCCTGTGCAGAGAGAGGAGCCTCCATTTGTGGACTTGGGGTCTGCCAGCAACCTACTCGATTTTCTTGCTTCTTCCTCACTGTTCTTGGAAGTAGTTTGAATGAACACCCATGTATCTGAAGAGCTTACTTCTCGGAATCAGGACAACCTGGAAACGTTCTTTCAAGACGAGAATGAGAAACCTCTAACAAAGGAGCAGTTTCTCCATGAAGACTGAGCCCTTCCACATGTCAGGTGAAGACCTGGAGCTTCTCACTCTGAGTATCCCTAAGGGCTCTGGAAGCAATAGCAAGGGGAATGGCATCCTGCCTTCACAGTGGGCAGAGGTCCTGGATGGAGAATCAGGGAAACACTAGCTCATTAGCCCTTCCAGAGCTTACATGAAATGTCCTTGAAGCTCATGCAATGTCCTGTAGGGTGATGTGCTTATTACCTTGGTAAGGGAAGTCATGGCCAGAAAAAAAGGAAAAAAGAATCCCAGTCCCCACAAAGACTTAGGTGGCCTGGTTGATAGATGAGTCTCTTGGGAGTTTCTGTCCCTCCCATCTGGAGCTTCTCAGAAGTTTCCAGATAGGCAAGGTGGGTGGTGGGTGACAGATCACAAGCTGCAAGTCTTACCATAACTGTTACAAAAAACTTACCATCATCTTTAGAGTCGAAATGGGATCCAATTGAGGCATGGCAGGCAAGGGGGAGGGAAAGAGGGAGGGCACCTTAACATCCCTGGTGGGGAAAGCTGCATCCCTGTGGAGCCATTTGCAGCTAGTTTGTTGGATGAATTAACTTTTAACAAACTGTTATTGAAACCAGAACAGGATTTGAAAGCCTGTGGGATTCTGAGATGTGTTCCTAAAGTGGGGCAATCCGCAGTCAATCCCAGATGCACAGGCAACCCCAGCAATTATTCTCACTCCCAGTGAGGTGCCCAGCTAGGAGAGCTGGCCAGGTCGCTGCCTTGACATCAAGTAGCCCATGATCCTCAGCAAAGTTGGCAGAAGCAGAAGGTTTCTAAAACTCTTCCCATCTCCCTCACCTCTCAGAGCCAAGTGCCTCCTTAAGTCCATCTCTCTTAGTCTCTTGTCTCAATTCTGGCCTGCCTGCCAGTTCTTTCTAAAACATAGAAGACACCATTTCCTGGCCTTCAGCTCCTTGGGGGTGTCCAGAGGCCTCCCATCACCTCCATTCTGACTCTTGAGCACCCACTATTCTAACATCTGTTCCTTCTACCTCTGGGCCTCACCTGGCCTCCTCTATGGAGCTCCCAGTTCTCTGTCTGAAGACTCAACTCAGGTGGGACCTGCTGGGAGTGCTCTCTGGCCGCCCCTTCTCCTGCGGGCTCTGCTCTCTGCTCTGGGCACAGCACTCAGCCCAGGGCACCTTCGTGGTGCCTACTCCCCTTTCTGGATCAGAGAGCCTCAGAGAGCCCAGGGTCTTCAAAGTTGGAACCCCGGGGCCCAAGGATTATTGAGAAAATGAGATCGTTGACTCATCAATTGGACATATTTACTGGGAGGACTGTGAACACAGCAGCAGAACCAGACTGAAGGAAAGGAGCATGTGCTGCGGACACTGTCAGTTGAGGTCTCTGCCTCCAGGGTGATCAAGGGGCAAGAGGCGCCCCCTGGTGTCCAAACAGGAGGGCAGAAAGCCTGGGCAGGACAGGAAAGACACATGGGTGGAAAAAAGAAAGGCGGGGGCGGGTAGGAAAAGAGATGGAAGGAGATGGGATAAAAAGGCAAATGAACAAAATATATGCATTGCAAGGAGGAAAGGAAAGTGAGGATGCCTCAAGAGGTGCCCAAGAAGGGGTTTGGAGTTTCAGGGGTGGTGTGGCCCCTGCAGGTTCCTCCAAGGATGCTGCCAGTAAGGGGTGAGGTGAGGGGCAAGGCCTCAGGCACTTGGCAGAGGAAGGGTCCAGAGGGCACAGCAGGTACAATGCTCTGGGTGGGTTCCAGAAAAGGCCTTTGGGTGTGGGGATGAGGGAGCAGGGGGAAGTGAGAGTGAGGCCAGGAATACCACGGGACTTGGGTTTTTACTGGGGTAGTTGAGTCTTTGGAGGGTTTTCTACAGAGACCACCAGAATCTCCAGTTCAATAAGAACACCCAACTGCTGTGCCCATTACATTGACCAGAGGCAGCGGGGGAGAAAGTGACAGGGACTTGGAAGCTGGAAGGATTTTAAATCATAAGGGACAGAATTTGCTAACAGGTGCCATGTGGAGCATGACAAAAAGAGAACTTAATGTCACACTGACATTTTGAGCCAAACTTTCACTATTGAGGGAGGAGACACAGGGAAGAGCAGATGGGGGAGGGAAACATCAAGAACTGGGTTTTAGTCAGGTGACATTGCAGCTTCCCCTAGACCCCAGGTGGAAGGGGAGTTAGGTGCCTGGGTCTAGGGGTTCCGGAGAGAAGGAATAAAGATACAGGTGCAAATGCTTTCAGTGATCAGACCTGACTTAGACAGGGGCTGGAGGAGGTCCCTGAGAGCAGGGATGAGGGAGGAGAGGGCTGGATCCAGGACTCCTGGCTCTAAGACAGCTAGACCGGGAGCGGAGGCAGCTAGGGAAACAGGAATGGCTAGAGTCTGGGTGAAAATCACAGGGCGGCTTCTGAAGTGGCCAGGAGGAGGGAAGGAAGAGACCCTCAAATAAGTCAGAAAGAAGCAAGACAACCAAGGCTGACCTTTGGGTTATAGGAGGAGACCAGTGACCGGTGCAGGGATTTGCTGGAGAACTCAGGTCTGAGTGGAGCAAGGTCCAGTCAGGGAACAAAGGGAAACTCCAGACCCAGTTGCGGGCAGCTCCTGTGTGTGGTTTGTGGTGTAGACTGACTGACAGACTGAAAGGAAGGGGTGAAGGGCCCGGCTCCAGAGCGGTGCCTTCCCCTGGTGGAAATGACAGCACATGTGTGGGAATGAGAAGGACCTAGAAGATGACTTGGGAGGGAATGTAAGGGAACTGGACGGGATTTCCTCTAGAAGCCAGCAGAGGGGCGGACTTCTCTGGGGCCAGAGCACACGGAGTGTCCCCCTCAGAAACAGCTTCCTCCAACGTTCTCTGCAGGGCTGTGCAGGGGATCCTGCCGGCTAGTCCACGCTCCGCGCCCTGGCAGTGCATGTATGAACCACCCACAGTGTGCAGGGCGCCGTAGACCTCAAGCTTGTGAATTACTGGGCACGAAAGGGGGCAACGACCAGCCTAGGGGGTGTTCGTCCCACTGGTGGCCGTGGGCCTCGCCTGCTGTGCGGCCACTTGCTGCAGCAGGGCGCGGGGCGCGAGCTCACCGGTTCCGGCGAGCGTGCTGGGTCCTCCCGCAGCTCCCACACGTCGCCGCGTGCCCTCTCCGGGGCACCCCTGATGGCTCTGCAGGAGAGGGAGTTGGAGCTGGGGTTGCTCGCAGCGCGCAGAGCGGGAAGACACCGGCAGCCCAGCCCCTGCCCTGCACCACGAGCTCTGCCGCCGGCTCCGGGGCTGCGGTCCCGGCACAGACAGCCGGGGGCTCGCTCCCACCCGCCTCCCGACCGAGAGGTCTCGGTTCCGCGTTCTGGAATTGCAGGAGCCTGGGCTGGAGGGGAGAAGTGGGCAGGCGCCCGATCTTTGGGGTCCTCGCACCCATCGGGAGGCGAGGTCTCCTGTCCCCGCGTGGGAGAGGCTCCCCCTGCGCGGCGTCGTCCCCACGGACCTAGTGGTCCCGGCTCGCGGGCTTGCCTCCATTCACAGGGCCTGACTCCGACCAAATCTATGAATGGGAAGGAGAGGCAACGCTCCGCTTCCGCAGCCCGCCCCCCTCCCCCGCCTCCCTGCAGGCAGAGTGAGCCCCACGCGTTGACAAGGGGTGGGGTGGGGACATTGCGGGGGTGTGCCAAGGGGGTGCAGTCTGGCTGGAGACTGCACTATTTATACACAAGCGCCAGGACAAAGAGGGCAGAGCCGAATTCCCCGCCCCGTCCCCAGGCCGCCCGGCCCCCTCCCCGCTGCTTTGATTTCATCACCCCCCTTGGGGGGCGGGCGGGCAGGTGCGGGGGTGGGAGCCATCTCCGAGGGAGCAGCGGTGCCAAAGGTCCGGCTGCTGACGTCGGAGCGCCTGCTCCTGTCAATGAACGGCTGCCGCAGCTTGGGGACTGTCTGGCAACGAGGCTACAGACGTCATCGCCTCCTGTTGGACGCGGGGGGGTGTCCGAGCCTCGGCGCCGGCTTAA
Organism: Solenodon paradoxus; assembly: GCA_004363575.1. Classification (NCBI taxonomy): domain Eukaryota; kingdom Metazoa; phylum Chordata; class Mammalia; order Eulipotyphla; family Solenodontidae; genus Solenodon; species Solenodon paradoxus. Next base: position 54,683 of record RJWH01006427.1, read on the forward strand.
AGGAAAACTCTCTAAGTTCCAGGCAGCCAGGGAGAGTCGTTCCAGAGAGCACATGCACCCCGCAAATGCCCAGCGCGCGCGGGCACACGCGCGCACTTGCACACTCACACGCGCACACTCGTGTTCTCTGTAGTGTGTGAGTCCAAAGTTGGGGTGCAGAGAGGCTGAACCGAGATGGACTGGTCTTCATCGGCGTGGAGCGTGCTCAGCGCGGTTTGTCCCCAGACCCTCAGCTGGGAAGGGGGGCCAGAGGACTCACTCCCGCGGGTCCGAGTTGTCACCCTCTTTCTGAGAAGATCCAAGCGAAACTCAGGGTGCCGCAGCCTTGGGAACCCGCCCCGCGCCCCCGCCGCAGCTTCGAGCGGCGGTGCGAGTCCGGCCCGCGCGCCCCCGCCTCGCTCAGCAACTTGTTTTGCGCAGTTCTCGGCGGAGCCCTGGACACAGCGAGCTCCTGGCCGCTGGCCTTTTCTTTTTCTTTCTCCTTTTTTTTTTTTTTTTTTTTTAAATCCCT
>RJWH01006428.1:0-55131 GCA_004363575.1 Solenodon paradoxus
CCTCCCTTCCTCCCTCTCTCTCTCCTCTCTCTCATCTCTCACATCTCTCTCCACGGCTGGCTGGCCCTTTGACTTCAAGGCCTGTTTACTCCCCTCCTATTCAGACCTGCCAATCAGAGACAGGGTCTTCATATTGATGATTTCAAAGGTTTCTCTCCCCTCCGCCATGCTGCTTGGCTCCCGCCTGCCTGCCGCGCCAGCAGATGAAGTTGTGAGGGCTGCCGGCCTCCCTGCATCTAATCCTCAGGCTTGGCAGCAGCAGGGAAGGTGGCAAATGTTCAATAGCAGTTACTGGCAAAGAAGCACAGCAGCGGCCAAACCTGATGACACCACTGCATGTGGAAGAGGCGCTTTAGCAAATTTCTCCTACGTGGTCACATCTGCAACCAGCGCAGAGCATGCGGTTTCTGCATGTGGCTTCTGGGGACAAGCAAACGCAGAGCTCCTTTTTAATTCTTTGCTGGTTAATTAGTTTGGATGACTGGCTAGGATCTCTTTTTTAATTTCACTTCTGTTATTAATATTGGTAGATGAATTTGATCTGTGAAATGCAATGGGGGTGAATTTATGTGGTAGTAAGTATAAAGCAGAAAATTTCCACATGAGTGTGTGGTTTTATCTCAAGTAAAATGGCTTCTGCATTGATTAGGCCAGCAAACCAGAATATACTATTCGCTCGTTTGCTAGATTCCATGAATTAATTAATGATTGGCTAATACTTGCAAACTATAAAGTACTGATTAATATTAAATAAGCTTCTGATTAGGCACAAATGAGATTTCTGTTGCCTGCTTATAGAGGCTTTTGGTGTCTATTCTTGTCTCTGAACATTATTGTGTTTCTTAATCAAATAGCTGGGTTTCAGGATCAGTAATTCAACCTATATCTCCTGGCCAGGAACATCAAATTGTGAGAGAGGCTTGTATTTAATTAGAAAGGAAACTGTCTTTTCCCAAAATATGGCATCGGTGCCCTGGTTAGCTACCATTTTGCATTGTTTGGATTTGGATGGGAACATTGGCAGGAGATTCTTATGGCCTGCCTAGTTTCAGATGTGCTCTACAATTCAGATTCACAGGGCTCAAACAGAAGTGGCCTAAGGAAGGTAGCTGGAGGGGCTTTCACACGTCATGTGTGTCTATTTCCAGGGCAAAATACCCTTCCCAGCACCTTCTGCTAGTTCCCTAAGCCCATAGCTCCCTCATGAGATTTGTCACTACCATTGTGATGACCAGTGGAAAAATCTAGCCCTTCTAAGTGCAAGAAATGCCCTGCCTCCACTTCAACTCTTCATCTCATAAAATCTTTTACTGGGTCTTCATCTCAGAGAGCATGAAGTATGATTGTTTTTAAAGAGAGGAAGGGATGAAATGAGGGGAGGAAGAAGCATTTTTAAGGAAGAAGGAAGAGGAGAAACTATCATTCATTCATTCATTCAGGTTTTTCACACCAACCCCCGAGTCATGAACCTGGGTTCTCAGTCTTTATATAATTCTACACTAGCCCACTCTTTTTTCTCTTTAAGGTGCAGGTAGGAATGAAGGCAAGCAGGGACAGGGAGGAAGAGAGGGGAGGAAGAAACTATTTTATTTATTCATCTTGGTCATTCCCACAGGTCCCAGGACACAAACCTGGGAACTTGAGATGCACATGGACTGTGCCAAACCTCTACTCCACCAGGGCACGCCACTGGTCAGACACGGGGGCCGGTACTCTGAATTTCTTGGACTTGCCTTTTTAACTATATAGGTTACTGCTACTCATTCTCATTTATGAAATATTTTTATTGTCCAGAAAATACCACCACCCATGCACTCACCACCCTGATTTAACAGAAGCTAACATTTTGCTCTATGTATTTCTGAATGGTCTCCATGTTTTCAGAAATAAAATGTCCCAGTTTAAGCCGCAAACTCCTCTCACATCTTCCGTTTTTTGCCTCCCAAAGTAAATACTCTCCTGAAGCTGGTGTATGTCTTTCCCATGAATGGTCCTATTCTGGTCATGTGTATTCATAAACAATATAGATTATTATTCTGGTTGGTTTTTAATTTGCTTAGCTAGCATCAAACTGACAACTTGTAGGTTTCTATCCTAAAGAAATATTCACACATGTGCACAAGGAGACATGAACATGAGAGTTTATTTGTTGTACTACTGTCTGCAATAGCAAAAAGGAAAGCGAACACTACCTAACCATCCAGCCATAGGAGAACGAATAAATAAGATTTTATACAGCAGAATACTATACAGCAGTTAAAAGAAATGGACGAAAGCTATGTGTACCAACACAAACTAATCTCAAAAATAATTCTGAGTGAATAAAGGAAGCTGCAAAAACATATGGGTAGGATGATAACCACCTTCTTATCTATTCGAGCCACCTGTAACTCGCATTTTCCTGATGTCCATTTCTTCACATTTAAAATGGGGATCACAAAGTATTATTTCACTGATACATCATTCAAATATCTTCTCCAATGTGCAAAGCACTTGCTTACTAATAAAAGCAAATGGAAAGATAAAGGTGTTAGTGCTAAAAAGAAATGCTTCTTCAATTTTTTGGAATCCTAAGAATTTTCAGCAAAGACTTGGTTGACTTGAGAAAGATAACTTAGATGAGCTGTGTTCTTACCTATAGGATCTTCACACATTAATAAAGATAAGTCTTTGACCTTAGCTGATCTAGCCCATGAACGAAAGAAGAAGAGTAGGAAATCACTTGCAGGGAGGGCCTCTCGCAGCACTGCCTGTACAGATAGCTCACTATAAAATAACCTGAATGATCCTACAAGACTCCTCAGAAGAAAGCATAACAGGCTCCTCTTTAATTTTTTTCAGTTCCTCCAGAATAGAAATAGTTAGATTTCATCATATAGCAGGCCCTCCACAAGACAGTCCTAGTACACAGGCTCTTCCCAACTCTCTTTTCTCATCATGGAAAAGCTAAAGAGTTCAAAAGCAGGAATTATTAATGTATCTCTGCATCACACAGAGCATAGTTTTGCATAAGAAAATTGCTCATCAAGTGTGGAAGGCAGTACAAAGCAGTGCAAAGCACACAGAATCTCAGGCCACACGGTGGGACTGATGATGTCACAGATCTGCCACGTATTGAGGCCCGGATCTGTCAGCTGACCTTGAGTTTGTGTTGTCAGATGATCTGCCATATTTAGTAAATAAAAATGCAGGATATACTAGGCATATACTGAAGTAATAGGAAAACACTCATCAGAAAAAATATCTGCACCCCGATGTTCAGAGCAGCACAGTCCATAATAGCCAAGACATGGAAGCAACCTAAATGCCAGTTAATGGATGATGGATAAGAAAGCTATGGTCTAGATATTCAATGGAATTCTATGCTGCTATTAAAAAATGATGGAACTGTGTCCTTTGAAACAACCCGGATGGAAGTGGAGGGGATCATGCTAAGCGAAACAGGTCCAAAAGAAAAAGAAATACAGGACAGTTTCACACTTATGTAGGATATAAAGAAACAAAAAAGAACTGACAAATCTCAACAAAATTCACAGGACACAGACAGTGGCTGACAGCGGGGTAGGATGGGGAAGGCAAGGAAAGTGGGCACAAGGTAGCAATGAAGGGACTAGAACCTTGGCGGTGGGTGTGGTGTGAAATGCATGCAGACAGAGGTGTGATTTCAATCTCCTGAAATGAAAATGGCAATGTAAAGAAAAATGCAAAGCAATTTAAAAAACTTCAGGACATTCAGTTAAATTGGGGGGCAATTTACACAAAAATTAATCATTGTTTACCCAAAATTACCATCTTCTGGTGAGTCTACTTTGCACAAACTCTGCCCAGGCTTCTGGCAGTTTCTCTAGAGAAACGGCCAACAGGGAAGGAGCAATCCCTATTCAGAGTCACAGCATGAAGTCACAGAGCCCTGGGCTACCCTGCTCCTCCAGGACAGTGCCCGAAAGTCAGAGACCCTAAACAACCTCCTTAGGACAGTCCAATGAAGAATGGCTATCTCCACATCCCAATGATGTTTCATTTGGGAGACACAGGCAGACTACGGCCTGCTGACTGGGCTTTTCTTGTTAACACTGACCTTATGTCTGGAAATTGTCTGTCCCCTTCACTTTGATCATGCGTGGCCCTGTGCCAACCACAAAGCTGGCATGGTGAGATTATGGGATAAAAAGTTAAAGAATTAGCAGAAATCATTCTAATCCTGTTGTCAGCACTCTCATCATTCCTTGTGGTTTTTCTGAGACGTTCCCTTTAACTAGAAATTTGTTCAGACAGGACAGTGGATAAATGAATGTCATTTATCTATCATGTTATTATTTTTGCAATATATTTCACTACTTAAACTCTCAGCATTATGGTAACACTCAGAAGGTACTCCAGCTTCACGCCACAATCTGATATAAAAAGAGAGAAGACGAGACGGTTCTTGTCTTATGCCTGCTCTGGAATGCTTCAACCACCAAAACTGCTGGTCTCTCTGCATCCTTAGGTGGGTATCTTAGCTTGTTCTAGAAATGCTCCCTTACCTTCTTAAATGCATTATTACCCTCAATATTGTGGCTTCGAGTCTGGGCAGACATTTGACAAAAACAGAGGGATGAAGAGGATACAAAGAGTAAAACGGAAAGGAGGTCTCAACAGTTCCGTGAGTAGTTTTCTGAGGTTCTATTCGGTGTCATCAGATGAGTTAGATGAAGCTCTGGCATTAGACACCTGGATTCAAACGTCTCTACCACCTGTGAGCTCTGCCATCTTGTTTCCTCATCTGTCAAATGGGAGTAGTAACATATACCCCAAAGAGTTATAAGGATTAGAGAAATAATAGGTGTAAAGTATTTGGCACATGTTAGGCACAGTACAGGGTCTCAGTAAATACCTATTATTACCTATTCTCGTGATCCTCTCAAAGAAATGTCCTCTCTGACTCCAGGCCAACACAAGCAGAGGCAGGATGAAGTTAGCCTCGAGTTACCATGACTGGACAGTTAGGGAAACAGCCAGTCTCTATCCTAGCAAGGTAAAGCCTTCAAAGAGTCATAGACACGCAGGCACACACGCGCACGCACACACACACACACACACACACACAAGCAAAATTACTGGATAGCAGTTCACATATACTCCACATTCTGTGAGGTACATTCTTAAAGATTTCTCGTAAGACACATATTTTGGGGGGAAAATGTGACTCACAAATTCTCAGTTAGAGATACTTACCTCAGATGCCAGTACCCATAACAACTGACCTTGTTGAGACAGAGCCATCTACAGAATGTCTTCAATAAAACGAAAAAAATACATTTCCATTTTAGCCTGTGCCTGACAAGAGTGTCTGACTCAGCTTTACAAGGGGATGGCAATATCTTCACATTTTGTGGAACTCAGGGCCTTCCGCAGCCAGTTAGATTCCAGCTGCCTAGCACTTGTGATTCATACGTGTGCGTGACACTTTGGCACTGAGTATCCATCCCTCCCCTCTTCCATGTCCTGCCTGTAGAGCACAGGAGAGAAAAATGAAAAACTCCATTTCTCAGGCTCTCTTGAAGCTGGAATTTCAGATGGGAATTGCATTTGACCAATGAGATCCACTTGCACATGATTTGGACAGCAGGAGTGAGACAAAGTCCTTGCTGCTATTGTCACTGCTGTTCAAGTGTCACATGTCAGTCCTGAACTCTGCGGGGTCGAAAGGCAGTGGTGGCTGGAGTGGCAACCTCACCCGCATACAGTGGTGTGTTGCAGGTCCCCAATCTTCGAGCCCTTTCAAGGATTTTATAAGCACTCAACCCTTACTGATACATTTCCCTTGGCTCCTTAAATACCTTTCCATCAAAACACTTTCACCATAGTGAGGCATAAACACTACCTTCCCCAGGCCTGGGAATAGAGCTCAAGTGAGCCCTTGCATGCATTAAATGTCCAAGGCTCATATTTTACTTCAGAAAGTCACACAAATTTGAAATCTGCTTCACAATTCATCCATTTCTTTTAATTGAAAGCACCTTTAAATTTTCTTTACCTTCAAATAAAACATGCTAATGAATGGCATGCTATGCTTCTTGTGTGTAATCAACCAGTCATTCCCAAACCAGGATTTGCATCAGACTTTGCAGAGAAGATCAACGGTCACATGCCTTTGAGCACAACTCTCCATCTTTGGAATGAGAATATCTAAAGATGCATGGTGGACCACTGAATCTCAATTTTAAAAGACCCCTGGTTAAATCTGATGTGTCACCAAATCTAAAAGTAATATGCTCAGATCATCATGAAAATGGGGACCTAGATATATTCTCTCAGTTCCCAGAAGAGACTGTTTTCAGTAACTGAGCTTTGACTTGATGTTTTAGCTATGTTTTGTGACTTTTGTGAACATATAAAAACTGTCTAGTATGTCATTCAACATTATAAGATGCTATACAATAAATTTCTCATAAGGTTCTTCTTTTTGTATAAATACAAACATAAATACAAACACTAAAGGCAATCTAATTACCTTTTCTGTTTGGATACCAGAAAGTTGAGAGCTAAACTCTGCTCTAGTCTGTAGAGAAGTTTTTCCATATTCCTTTTAGTGATCTCACTCCTTCTCAACAATGTGTCTTCTTTAGTTTATACATTTATTTTGATTGTTTCATTTCAGGTCTTTCAATATTGTACACAGCTTTGAACGTATAAAGGATACAATTTATAAATTAATTAATTGTCTTTCTTTGACTGTGGTCTGTTCAAGATGAATGACAGAACTGATTACACCGAGCAGCAATTACATTCAGCATATGAAGGTCCCAGAGGATTGTGTCAGCATACGCGCTCTTTCTATTATTTATTCACATTACATTCTCATAAAAATCCCTTACAACGGCAAAAGTATCTAAAGTACAAAATATAAGTCCTCTTGTACTCAGTACTTCTCCCTCCGTCACAACATAAACAAACCACTTTAAGCAAATTAATGTACGGTCTTTCAGATCTTATTTTCTGAACATATAAGAGCAATTACGTCTTTCAAACTATGATTGCACTTTACATGTTGTTCCACATCCTACTGTATTTCTCTTACAATTCAATTTGGATACCTTTCTATGTCAATATGCATTCATCTATGTCACTATTTTCTACAGCTACATACAATCCACAGTATGGCTACGTCATGATTTACTTCACAGGTTCTCTACTGAACACATAAGCTCTTTTAGTCAATAACATGGTGTTTCCATTGGGTAATGCAGGGAGAAAGAAGTTAAAAGCTCCTTTCTAAAGATATGACAATTTTAGTCTCTAGTCTCTCACTCCAGCAACATTGCTAGCTACTGGTGGCCCACAGTCCCTCTATAAGGAATTCTTGAATACTAATGAGGTTGAGAGAGAGAAAAATGATAAGAACTCAGTACATGATAACTTATACCAGCTACACACTAGCAACACATCTCAAATGAGCATTTTATGTTCCCTTGGTTGATTCTAATACTTCATCCTTAAAAAAAAAAAAGCAAAAACCAACAATCCGTATCACCCTGACAGCCAGATGGTGATATTAAGCAGGTATTTTATTTCACAATCAAGTCAATACACAAGTTTTTAAAAGACAGTTCTCTTCCAGATTGTTTCTAATGCCACAGAAAACAAAGCCCACTCTGGTTAGTGAATCAAAAGGAGAAAAGTATTGCATGCGGCTTGCTTGGTTCTTACAGTCATCACCAATCCCTCATACTTACAATTTGTAGAAACCTACTCCTGATCTAAACCAGGAACTCATGGAGGAAAGCAAAAGTCATGATTGATACTCTCAGGAGACTAGAAGCTTTCTGTAGTCACAAGAAACTTGGTTCATGTTACCTTAAATGATGAACTCACTTGACAAATGTTTATAAGGAGAAAGTTTTATCTGGCTAGCATTTTCACCAACCAACAAGCTATATTTCTTTGGGGGGCAGTGAAAAACAAGTAAACAGAAGAAAAGGAAGGATTCTCCTTGGCAGGGAACTGCCTTATGTGCTTTATCTTGGTGCAAAATTTGGGGATAGGGGAGGATGAGGAATGTACACGTGTCATATTCAGACCGAGGTCTTGTGACTTCCATCTATCCACATCCCTTCATTCCTAAATCAATCCATTTAGCAATATTCAATGTCAGGGTACTTCACCAAACTCACTTTCAGAGAATTGATTAAAGAGAAATGCTTTAAACTGTGACCAACTCTAATGTGGTTAATACACTGACATCCTGCCATTTTCTTGAACCCCTCAAACTTTCAGTTTGGGGCATCATAATCAACCACGTTGAGATATGGCGAATTGTACAGATATCCACACCAGGGGAAAAATGCTCATATACACATTTTAGATACATTTCAGGAGTTTTGTGGATCAAACTGAACAAAATGCTATTTATTTCAGTACAAGTAATTCATAGAATGATACAGTTAAATGATATTGTGTATTCTTATTTCTGTATGCTTTTATATAAATGTATTCAAAAGGCAAAAATAAAAAATAAAAAATCCTTTGTTGGCTCTCAGATCCTGCTTTTCATATCTGAAACTACTCACCTTACAAAAGGCAGCAAAGAAACACAGTCTAAGACTATTCCTCTACTGCCATCTTGTGGATTTTTGGTGAAAAAACAGTAAAGGGCTTTTTTTTCTTCTGATTTTCCTATAAACCTAACCTATGTTCACCAACTGTGAGCTTCTGCTGCACCCACCCCGCCTCACTACACACCCACACTCACACTTCCATTTTTTCAAATCATAGGAAAGTAGGCTACTTTCATTAAAACATTTCAACACAAAATATCTCAGTATTCGTTCACAAGAATAAGATCCCTCTAACTATGATATAAGCATACCTTTTATTTTTTCTAAACATCACCATAAATTCAGTATCATCCAGCATCCAGTCCATACCAAAGTTTCTTGGACTGTGCCTAACACGTACTTTATAGCTACTGTTTTCCCAGTCCAGGACCCACTCGAAATTCAGTAAGCACATTTGATAGCTGTGTTTCTTTTAGTCCTCCTGCAATCCAGAACAATCCTCCTGATTCATCTGTTCTTCATGACAGCAAATCCTTTGAAGTGTTCCAGTCATTTTCCTGCATCTTGCCCCACACTGTAGAAAGGTCCTGTTCCTTGTAATGAGATTTAGGTCACATATCCCAGCAAGAACACCACACAAATGATACTGTGCAACTCCCATTGGACGATACTATAGGCCCACTGACAGGCCGGACCTCACTGGTGCTTGATCAAGGGGGTGCTGGGCATTTCCATTGTAAGAGCACAGTTTCCCTTTATTAAAAGTATTATGTAAATGATAGCTTGAGACTCCTTGCCAACAACATTTTACCTGGTCGAATTTGTGTCAACTGATGATCCTTATCTAAAACAGTTATTTTGGGGGGGTTATAAAATAGCAATTTTCTAAATGTTTTCTCCTTCCACATTTAGTGGCTAAGTACTCTTCTGAAAATACAAAAACAGAAACAGAACTTTTCTCTTCTTGCCCCTTCTCCTTTTCTTTGATTTCAAATATCACAATGGATTCATGGACTTTTTTGATTAACTGGATGTATTATAAACCTACTACCACCCTTATTATTTTTGATATTCAAATTATTCCAGACTTAGCCAGTGGATGTCCCTTCAGGTTGACTCCTGTGTCCTTACGACATGTTATCACCATTCTCTGATCATTTTCTGACACAGCAAGATACCCAGGGTCATCTTGTACTTTCTCTGAAATCAACTATTTTTCCAAAGAAACCCAGTCCACCTTAGGGGGAAATGATGTATAGAAACAAAGACCTGGGTGCTAGGTCTGTGCACTGCTCAGTGGAGAGGTATTGCTCTTCCGCCCTTTTGATCAATTGACTAATGGACAGCGATAAGGGAAAATATGCACACAAACATATATAAACACACATTTTAATCCTAAATTCAGAAGACTTCTAACTATGATGGAGTCGCTTTGTCGCAAATATTCTAACAAGAAAAACTAGAAAATTCAGGTTAAAAAATACCTTTTGTGAAGAAAGCAGGCGACTACTAAAGCAGCCAGGACTCCAGAGACCAGATGTAGAAAGAAGGGAAGGTCTCAGGAGAGCCTTACTTTCCGAAACCACTTTGCCCTCAGGACATTTCTGACACATGAGAATGAGAAGTCAGCAGAAGTGTAGGTCACTTTAAGGGACTGGGGAAACTAAAGACGAAGTTTGGAGTTACTAAGACAGTTAAATTTGAGAGACCAAGGTTCTAGAGAAATAAGAGGGAACCAGAGTAGAACCCAACACGGGGACCAGTTTTTATAGTTTCTAGAAGCACTTACAGTTTAAGTTGTGCTGAGAATGAGGCTAAGAAGTCAGGCAGAGAGCATCAACAAAGAAGAGTGAGTCTGAGACAGGCTCACAGTGCTGGTAAGAGAAAAGTTGGAGCTTATGATCTGCCAAGTGGGAAAAACCTAGAAAGCAGCCCTGATTTCCAATTGGAATTCCTAGAGGGTTACATCCTAGAAGTGAGGAAAAAATAAAGGTAAACAGGGACAGACAATGTCTGCAAGAAGCTTTGATTCAGCAAAATCTCTGGTTGAGTGAAGTTGATCTGACCCTCTGCTGCTTGCCAGAGGAAGGGCCATTCTCTCTGGAGGAAGATAACATGGTCTGGAGCCTCTACAATTGTTCTTACACAATGTTGAGCATTCGATCAAAATATACTGGCATACAAATAAACAAGAGAGAAAAATAGGATAGAAACAAACAGTGATATTGGAGTTACAAGACACAGACTTCAAATAATGATGATGAATAGGTTTAAAAAAACAGATGACAAGAGATAGATTTTTACCAGCAGACTGGACTCTACAAAGTCAAGTGGAAAGTCTGGAACATAAAATAAAATGATTGCAATTAAGAAATCAACAGATGGATTTCACAGCAGATTGGGTAAAGTTGAAAACGTGACTGCGGTGCTAAAAGATAGGTCAGTAAATGTAATCTGGAAAGAAGAATGGAGAGTGAAAAGGATGGAGATTTCTGTAAAGAATGTGAAAAACATATGAGATATGGCAGGAAAATCTAACATAAGTGGAGTTGGAGTAGTCAGAAAAAAAAAAGTGAGAGGATAGGTTACAAACAGCCTTGAAAAATAGACATCTTTGAGACACATAACTCAATAAAATAAAAAATAAAAATAAGATATAGGAAGAAATAGTCCTATATCTATAAAAGAAATTAAAGCTGTTATTAAAATCTCCCAACAAAGTAAAAGTCCAAATGGCTTCACTGACAAATTCTTTCAAATACATAAAGAGGACACAATGTTGATCTGACACAAATACTTCCAGACATCAGCAAAAAGGGAATATTCACCAATATATCTTATGACATCATAATAAAAACTTGAAAAGAACAGTTCAAGAAATAAAAATTACAGAAAAATAATAAAGGGGGCACGAGGAAATGTTGGGAAGTGATGGGTGTCTTGGTCTTGATTATGATAGTGATGTCAGGGGTATATATTTATTGCCAAGCTTATCAATTTGAATATATTAAATAAAAGCATGTCAATCACAACTCAAAATGGTTTCACAAAAGAAAACTACAAACTAATAATGTATCTGCATAATGATATGTAACAAAGATAATACATCTCAACAAACTACAGTTTATGTGGAAATCAATTATTGTTATTTATTATATTAACATGAAAAGGGTATAAATATATCTGGTCATTTCAACAGATACAGAAAAGGCATTTGATAAAATTCAACTCCCACTACTGGTTGAAAAAAAAAAAAACTCATCAAATTTGGAAGAACATAATCTGAATAAACAGTAGCTACAAAAACCCTACAGTAAACATAATTATTCTTAAATTATTTTTAAAATTTTCCCTGAGAACAGGAACAAGACAAGAATGCTTTGTCTGCTAGCAATACTTCCACTCAACATTGTACTGGAGGTTCTAGTCAGTGTAATCAAGCAAAAAAATGATATTTAAGGCATAAGATTTAGAAATAAAGAAGTAAAAACTACCATTTACAGGTGACATGATGGTGTGTGCAAGAAACACAAAAGAATCTACAATGTGAATCAGTAAGTATATTTAACAATGCTAATTTATAGTCAAAATATAAAAATCAATTTAATTTCCATAGATTAGGACAAGCAAATAAAAAATAGCTTTTTTTTTAAATTGCAACATCATCCAAAGCCATCAAATACCTATGAATAAATGTGCAACTTTTATTGGGATTTCACTTCTCCATAAATCAAGTTAGGAAGAACTGGCATATTAACAAGATTGAGGCTCTAACCTATGAACATAGTATATGCCTACATTTACTTAGGTCTTCTTTAATCTCTCTAAACAATGTTTTCTAGTTTACAAAGTAAAGATCTTACACATTAGATATAATCATTGTGAAAACTGACACATGACATTGCAATGTATATGGACATGCAAAAAGCCAAGAATAGCCAAATAAACCTTAGAAGACAAAGCTGGTAAACTTACACTAACATATATCAAGACCCATTTAGAGCTATAATAATTAATAGTGTGGTATTGGGAACAGGATAAATAGATCAGTGGAGCAAAATAGAAAGTATATAAACAAACCATGATTATATTATTTGCCTGATTTTTGGCAAAGGCTTCACTGAGGTGTAGTGGGGGTGGTGGAAAGAATGATTTTTTTCAATAAGTAATCCGGGCCCAAATGAGTGCCTCTATAGGAAAATATGTATCTCATACAAATCATAGAAATTAGCTCCACATAGGTTGCAGACTGACAGATAACAAAGTAAAATAATAAGCTTTTAAAAGGAAACATAGCAGCACACCTTCATGACCTTGAGGAAGGCACAGATTACTTCAATGGGGAAACAAAGTGCAACTTTAAGAAAAATTGATACTCAAGTCAAAATTGATACTCAGTTGGAAAACACTAAAATTTTAAAGTTCTTTTCATCAAAATAAACATTAAGAGAGGGAAAAGTCAAGCCACTGATTGGGAGACAATGTTTGCAATACATACATCTGACAAATGACTCATATCCAGAATACAAATAATTTCTACAAATAAATATTGCATGTGCAGACAACCTAGTAGAAAATAGACTTGACTAGCCCTTCACAAAAGAAGATAACCAAATGGCTAGTCACCATGGTATTCAACTTAATCACTACATAAATACAAATTAAAACCACAATAAGATACTGTTTAATGGTGAAAACATTTTAAAAACAAAAGACACTATCAAGTGTAGGCAAGGATATGGAGCACTGGAATTCATACACTGCTGATGAGAGTACAAACAGATCACTGATTTTATAAAACTCTTTAACAGTGTCTACTACAGCTGATGATATGTGAACCCCACAATCTAGAAATGCTATGTTGAGGTACTTGTTCATATTGGAACTATATACATATTTTCCTCACCAAAGATGAACAAAAATACTCAAAGCAGCAATGTTTGCAATAGTAAAAAACTGAAAGCATCCCTGATGTCCATCACAGACAGAAAAAAGCAAGTGTGGTTTGCATATACAATAAAACTCTACACAACAATATTAGTTAACAACTACGACACAGAAGATGGATTAATCTCAAATCATATACTTAGCACAACAAGGAAGATAGTAAAGAGTTCATACTGTAGGATTCTATTCATTTGGCGTTCGAAAACAAGAACTGATGGTAATAAAATAAAGACAAAATCATTTCCTTTAAGGATTAGAGAATGGGGCAGCGTTGGGAGTGGGAAGTGATCACAAGGGAAATTTCTAGAGTACTGGTAGTAGTTTGAATGGTGGTGATATAGATGGCTTAATTTGTAAAAATTTACAAAGCTGTATATATATGCAATTATTGGTATACTTGATATAATTTTAAAAAATTACTAAAAACAAAAGCCATGATGTCGTATTGATAACAAAATATCAAAACCAACCGCACAGAATTCTTTATCTTCTCTCATTCTTTAGGTCCCTCATTCCCTCACTTCTCCTATCATCCTAACCAAGGGTTTGCAAGCAGGGCTTATGAGATAAATCCAACCTGCTTCCTGTTTTGATGAATAGTTTTATTGAAAACCTATCCATAATTTACACATCATCTGTAGATGCTTTCATATCACAAAGGCAGAGCTGCGTAGTTATAACAAAATTTGGTCCCTGAAACGGAAAGTTTACTGGCCCTTGATTTAGACCCTGACTCTCAATAAGTTATATTTTAAATAAATTACTCAATCCTTAAACATACACAATAGTTTCCTAATTACAATACCAATGCCATTATTAAGAAGTCCATTGATTGAAATTCACTGTTTCTGCCCATCAATAGATAACTGGATAAAGAAACCCCAGTATGTATACTCGATACAGCTGTTAAAAAGAACAAACTTGTGCCCTTTAAAACAATCTGGATGGAACTGGAAAGGATCATGTTAAGTAAAATAAGTCAGAGAGGAGAATAATAGAGGATGATTTCACTCATCTATGGAATAATAATGAAACAAACCCGACAGAACTCAACAAAATTCACAGGACAGGAGACAGTGGTTATCCAGGGGGTGGGAGGGGAAGGGAAGGAAGGAGGGAACAAAGTGGTGGTAAAGGTGGTGGAGGTGGTGGGTGTTGTGTGAAATTTACACAGATTGGGGTATGAATTCAACATCCTAAAATGAATATAGCAATGTAAACAAAAGAAATAATACAATTATTATTGAAATAAATAAATAATCACCATTTATTTGCAGTGTGTTGCATCCTCAGGATAAATCAAACTGAGATTACTTGGAGGCAAAAGTTGCTTGAATTCATTTTTTCCTCTGTGATTACTTTACCAACTTGATACACAGTTAAGATCATTTGTTTTTGTATATATTCAATGTAAGATCTGTCACTCTAAAGTTTCTTCTGACCTTACCTCTTGCATATGTACTGGGACACCTCAGCAATATTGCGCATTTGGGTCTAGATCACTGCACAGAAATTAATATTGTAACAAAGCAAGTCACATGAATTTTTTTGGTTTCCCAGTGCATATAAAAGTTATGTTTATGTTATAATGTAGTCTATTAAGTGTGTAATAGTTTTGTGTCTTAAAAAACAATGCATACCCTTAATGAAAAATATTTTAGTGTTAAAAATGCTAATCATGATCTGAGGCTTCAGCAAGTCTTTTGCCACAGCAGGTCTTGTAAAAACAACACCGTATCTGTGAAACACAATAAAGCAAAGTGCAGTAAAACAAGGTATGCCTGCAAAGTATTTACATAGTTCAAAAGTCAAAAACTCTATGAAGAGTGGAAATTTAACAGCACACTCCTAAATCACCATAGGGTCACAGAGGAAATCACAGGGAAGTTATAAACTACTTTGAGATGAAGGAAAATGCAAACGCAAAATAAAATTTATAGGATAGAGTTAAAATAGAGTTTAGACAGACATGCTTAGCTGTGAATACCTATTCTAGAAAAAGAAAGATCGCTTCCCCATTGCCCCACCAGGGGTCCCAGCAGCAGGGGCCAGACCCACTTAAAAAAAGGAACCAAACGCCCTGTGGAGGAGGGGCCCAGTTGGGGAGATGCTGTCAGTTAAACCTGTTCCTGCAAAATGTAAATGGAACCAAAACAGGAGATAGGAGATGATAAATCTTCAGATGAAAAAGAAGTGCCTTTCTCTTTTTTTTCTTTTTTGACTTATTACACTTAACATTATCTCTTCCATGCATAAGTGGAATATAATGAAGTGAAACAAATAAACAGATAACCTGCAGCAAAAACTCTCTAGACACAAGATGGTGGCTGCCAAGGGGGTGGGGAAGAGGGTAAAAGGTGGAGTGAAGGACACTGAACTCTAGTGGTACATGTGCTGTGAAATATAGACTGAGATGTAATTTCAATTTCCTGAGATGAATATAGTATTGTTAACAGAAGAAATAATAAATATTACTATTTTCAGTGCAAAAGAGGGAAAAAAGGAAGCAAAGGAAAAGTAGGTTTAAGTGGCTGAGAAACTAAAGATTTACCTGCAGAAAACAAACAAACAAAAAAATAGGACGAGCATACAGTTTCTGAGCAATCAGGAGAGACAGAAGCCAAGCCTGATGAGTCCCATAAACCCTGTCTATCATTGGTCCCTATCTGCCTTCTTGTAGAATCTATGGCTCTATTTCAATCAAGTATTTCATAAATGCTTATTTTATAGTAGCCCTATAAACATTTTTTAAAAAGGAAGGAATCCCACCTCATCTTATTTTCAAAGTGCAAATGTTTTTATTTAAAGGTGAAATCATTTCTGGTGGGTTTTTTTTTTTTTTTTTGGTACACACAAGAAGCTTTGATTATCTTGGAAGTCAGTTTATGAATCTGCAGAGATGGGGCAGGAGATAGATTGTATATCCTATTGCACAACATGGACTAGATGGCAATTTGAAGTCACAGGAATGCATTTTATATACCTTGAACATTTAAATTATTTGTATTTCCATGTTGGTTTAGTAAAATGGTTCCGCAAAAAAACCACTCCTTGATCTTTACTCTCCCTGTGTGAATTTTGCTCACTCTGCAATATGTTTGCCGGGGGTATCCAGATTTCCCAGTAACCTTGTTAATATGCTGTGAAAGATTAGGAATTTTATTAGTATGAAGTGTTTATGATATTAAATTGTGAATGAGAGGGACTTAAGAGTTTAACAGCTTATCCACATTTGAAGATACTGTTACTTGATCTACTGTTGAGGAAAATTTGCCTCCAAATTTTAAGCTGGAAATTCACTAGAATACCTGTTGAGAAAAGAATCACAATTACATGGTTTTTTAAATTGTGAGTTAGAGAGACTTAAGAGGCTAACAGCTTATCCACATTTGAAGATATTGTTACTTGATCTACTGTTGAAGAAAATTTGCCTCCAAATTTTAAGCTGGAAATTCACTAGAATACCTGTTGAGAAAAGAATCACGACGATATGATTTTTTAGATAATCTATATGTCAAGAACTGCGCACAAACTGAATTGCCTGTGTCCTGATTATCAAAACCAATGAAATCTCAATTGTGAAAGAAAATAAAAGGGGCAAAAGGAAAGATCTCAAATCAATAACCTAGCCTTCTACCTTAAGAAACAAGAAAAGAATAAATGACACCCCAAAAAGGGAAGGAAAATAATGCAGATTAGAGTAGAAACGAACAAAACAGAAATTTGAAAAATAATAAAGATCGATGACATAAAAAGTTGATTCTTTGAAAAGATCAATAAAAATCTCTCATTACAAAATCTTGACCTATATTGACCAACAAAAAAGGAGATGATTCAAATGATCAAAATCAGAAATAAAAGCTTGGACCATCACTAGTAATTTCACATAAACCAAAAGAATAGAACTAAAAAGAATAATCTGAACAATTTAAGCTTATTGCTTAAACACAGATGCAAAGAACAAATTCCTAGGAAAGGACAAATTATAAAAACTCAATCCAGAAGAAATAGAAAAATTTAAACAGAATAATAAAAAGCAAAAATATTTCATTAGTAATTTAAAAATTATCTACAAAGAAAAGCCCGAATCAAGATGGACTCACCAAGCTTTACAATTGCTTTAAAACTACGGAAAAAGAAGGAACAAATGCTACCCAACTTATTTTATAAGGTCATTATTATTCTGATAGCAACACCAGACAAAAGCATCACAATAAAGAAAACCAGAGACCCATAGACATTATAAATAGTCAACTCAAAAATCCTCAACAAAATACCACCTCCAGCAACATATAAAAATGATGATATACCATAACCAAATGGCAGCTACCCCACAAATGCAAGGTTGGTTCAGCATCTGAAAATCAACGTAATACACCAAATCAAGAAAATAAAGGGAAAAACACAATTATCTCAATAAGCACTGAAAAAGCATTTAATGAAATATAACACCCTGTCAACAGCAAACTAGGGATAAAAGGAATGTTTTTCGATGTGATAAAAGGCATTAATGAGAACTACACAGCTAACATCATTCTTAATAATGAAAGACTGGATGCTTCTCCTAAACATCAGGTATGAGACAAGGCTATACACTCTTAAGGCAAGAAAGGAAATAAAAGAAATTTACATTATAAAGAAAGAAGTAAACACTGTTGGCGTTCTCTTTGATAAACTTCCCTGATCAGGATACTGTCTCCCGTTGTCCCCACCTGCAGCTTCCATTCAGTCCTCACTGCACTTTAAGCACAACTATCCAAGGAGAAATACTAAGAAGGTACTTCTCCATAGGACTTCAGCCTGTGTTGGGGCCAGTCAGAGGAACAGGTGTTCCACACCCGTCTATCACCAAGATTCTGCCCCAGGGGACCAGACACAAGTCAAACCAGGCCTCAAACTTAATAGAATAAACCTATGAAATGGATGCCCAGATGTCTGAATCTTAAGTTTTTGCTCAGATAGAAACATCTGCTACATATAAAACAATTATGATTGGATAAGACAATTTGTGGTCTTTTCTAGTTGTAATTATATTTAAACTTAGTTTAAACACAAGATCTATTTTCCAATGTACTAATTATTGTTAATGTCCTTCTGAGTATGCTCCTCTCCTTTCAAAACAGAAGACAAGCTGTTCTGTATAGTAGCTTCTCTCTGAGCTATTTTATCATGAAATGCATCCCATGACTCTCTACACTGGACTTCACATTCTGACTAATCAATCACTGACTTCATTAGGCTTCCCTCTCCAAGGAATCAACTGGTCACTTGAACTGTCTAAATAAACCAGCTGTAGAAGAATGTTCTGGAAAGGCATTTCTCTAACTGCAGCAAGACACTGGCCTATATAAAAGTGAAAATGAACAAAGCTCTTGAGGTTATATTTAGCTTTCTGTTGTCTAATGCATTATTTTGCAAGGCACACAGGTGTCAGTCAGCCCAAAACTCAAAGTCTTGATGCCCAACTACAACAAGGTAGACAGAATATTTGGGGCTCATGTTGGCTTTTCTTGGGAGATGCTAGTCTACGTAACCTACTTTTTGTTATTTCTCTTTTTTCAAACTTTGATTTTGAAATAACTACAGACGGACAGGGACCTATAAAGTTAGGACTGAGGGATCTCACTTATCCTTTACTCAGTTTCCCCCAAAGGCTGCATCTCACATAACTACAGTACAATAGTAAAACAAGCAAATTGGCACTGGAACAATGTTTGTGTAACGCTGTCATTTTATCACATATGTAGGTTCACTGTTCTCACTGCATAACTATTCCATTATCACAAAGCTCTCTCTAGTGTTTTTCCCTTATAAACACCCATCCCCCTCCTCTCTAGATAACCCATTTTAACTATTTTAAGGACTATACTGCCTCAGATGTGATTTCCCTATTGCGACACACACATACCTAAAACTTCCAAGAATAGACCATCGATATTTTTTATGACCAAGAAATCCCTAACAAATCATCAAAGCTCTATTTTGAGTCTGAGATCACAGCCATTGATTGCTTTATTGTCATAAAAAAAAGACATATCAGTCTTTCTAGAGATATTTAACAAGCAAACATATTTTAGTTAACTTATTCAATTCTTGTCCTGGTTGGAGCATGGATTTAAAAAAAACCCTTAGTAAGCAGTTGTTTAAAATGCCTGCTCCAATGACCTAGCTACATGCTCAATTAAGATAATGCAATCTGGATCCAGAGCTCTGAGGAGTAACATTTGATCACTTTCCCTCTCCAATGTGCAAAGACAAGAAAGAGCTATGGGTCTTAAGTGTTTAAACTACAAACCTTCTCACAAATAGAAATGGTTACTTCTCCCAATATTCACCATTATTTTCTTCTTCTACCCATGCTTTCCCTTCGGCAGTTGCTCAAACTTTAATAAGACTTATTTTCCACATATGAGTGAAACCATCCTGTATGTGGAATATCAGGAAATGAAACAAATGAACATACAAATCCCAACAAAATCAACAGGACACAGGACTGTGGTTAGGGGGTGAGGGTTGCAGGGAGGAGGAAAAAGGGGAAAAAGGTGGTGATAAAGGACACTGGACTCTGGTGGTGGGTGTGGGGTGAAATATAGATTGAGATGAAATTTCAGTATCCTAAAATGAATATAGCATTGTGAACAAAAGAAATAATAAATATTACTATAAAAAGATTTATTTGCCACCACTCATAATATTCCCCCCAAAGACATTTAAATCAACTCTATCTAAAGAAGTTCTGCTATCTCAAAATCTTCAAAGATATGATGTATGATACATTTTTACAACAAAAAAAAAAAATTCTACAGGGTTGTGATCTGATTTTTTCACTCTATACATGAACATTTTCCTATGTCATTTGTATTTCATTGTTATTAAAAGCTGAATAAGTAGAATTCTGCTAAAAGAACAGATTGAGCTGAAATAGATACAATACCTTATGCTAAAAATATCGAAGCATGCTGGATAAAATATAATACTCAAACGAACACATTTTAACACATAGCCTCATTGAAAGGAAAGCAGATTTCCAGGGGTCACAAAGGAAAAACGAAATCATTGCCTGAGCTAAGGCGACTGTCTCAGGTTTAGCATGGAAAGTCCTACATCGTAGGAAACCCCTCAGTCCCGGTTGAATCTTTTCAGAAAATCATGCAATTGCTCTGTTGGCCCCTTAAAGGAATTATATTCCTATGCATGCCAGCATCAAACAATCTTACACTCTCCTAACAAGCCTAATTATATATTGTTGGATTCAGTATTCACAACACACACACACACACACACACACACACACACCAGGTTTTTGTACTTGTGTTTTTAAATTGGTCTCTAATCTTTCCTTGCACTGTCTTCTAATTGTGGTATCTACAGCAGACTAGCTTCATGAAAGTGATGAGCTTTTTCTGTAATTCTACTTTTTGGAACAATTTATATGTAAGACTGGAGTTATCTGTTCTTGAAATTTCAATAATTGTCACCAAAAATATTGGGGTGTTAAGGTGGCGATAATGAGGGAAAAGCAAAGAGTACAACCTGGTGCCTTTACCCTCATCTCTCTACCACCTATTGACCTTGGTGCCCTCCCACATCTCCCTTCAAATATTGACTCTGCCCAAAGGCCTTTGACAGGTTATTAGTTATTAAGTTTGACACCAAGTTCTATTAACTTCCCCATCACTTTACGTGGCATTTGCAGGGGTGAAGGTGGGGGAGAGATCCTATTCCAGAACTTGGTTTGCCATATATGACAAAAATCCCTCCATGCTGGCTTCATGGGCTTGCAACCTGTCCAGTCACACAGGACTCAGCTCTTGTAGAGTCTGTGCTTGGTTCAATGTTCTGCTGTTGCCATCTTGAATTTCTCAATAATTTTGAACATGAAGCCCCATGTTTTCATTTTGTACTAGGCCCCACACACTATACAAGTCATCGTGCTATTCTTGAACATCTTTCCATTTGAATTTTGCATCATTCTGCTCTGTCTTATACCCTGAGGTTATAACCTCTGTACAACTATGTTTTTATGGCAAGTAGTCTTCCTGAGATCAAGGGCAGATAGCAGCTTACCTGGATGGTCCACATATTAAAACCATGGTCTGAAGCTCTGAATTCAGCTTTGCAACACCATTGTAGATATGATTCACTTTCCTAGCCCTCCCCCAGCCCCAAGAGAGAGCTATGTGTCATTTAGATCATAAAAAGGCAATAAACATTTATGAAATTCCATGATGAATGAGATGCATTTTTATTATACTAAAGAGTAGTCCTATTTTATGGAGAGTTCCCACCGTCCATGATGCTGATATCCAAGAGAGATCTTGTCCTCATTTTTGAAGCAATTGAACTTTGTATCTATCCAGATTCTTGGCCAATGTCTGGCTGGCCGTGGGCTAAGATGGAAGATTTTTGTTTCTGACCATTTGAGGACTCTTGGTTTAAAGTCTCAATGTTCATGGAGTTGAAAACTACCTCAGGGTTTAAATAAGTCACCCCCATCAATTCAGACTCTGCATCAGAGATACTTCCTGCTTAAATAATGTCTTTCATTTGAAACAGATACAGTAATGGTTTTAGAGAAATGATTCTGTGCCTGTTAAGGTTTGTACGGATGATATGCTTACGATGGAGCTCATCTATCTCTTGTAGGAGCTTGATCGTGCGTCAGATATAATTCAGTAGTGCACTAGGCACTGGTGTTGGAACTAGCACTCTAAAAACCGTCTTTCCTTCCCACTCTTGTGAGGGTTCCCTTGGCTTTGAATCTTTAATAATAAGAATCCTCAATTGCTTCAAATTTTTCATCTCTAATCCAGCTTCTATTCGTATCTCTACTTGTTCAACTGCCACTCTAACTGCCCATTCATTCTCCATTTAGTGGCTATCTCCATCAGTGTGCTCTGCTGCTAGTTTCCAATCTGTTAGACAATGAAGTTTCAGATGTCCCTTTATATTGCTTTCAAAGTATTGCTTCAGACTAGCCTTTTCTTCTTCATAGAATGCAGCTGCTTTTGCTAAAATTTCAATCTCATATTCTAAAGGATCTCTTTCTGATGTAGTTGTTTTACTGCTTATTAATAGCAAAAAACATTATTGGTTGCTCATTTTCACTTAGTTTTCCATGAATGTAGATTTTTTTTTTAAAGGACAGGTGCAGGCAGGAATGAAGGTGAGCAGGCAGGCAGGCAGGAAGAGCTAGGAAAAATAAGTATTTTATTTATTTTATTTAGTTGTTCATCTTGGTTGTCCCCCCGGACCTGAGTTGCCAATCCACATCCTTGGCATGGATGTGGACTGTGCCAGCCAGAGGTGGCAGACTTATTGCTAAGCCACCATGGCATACCAAATGCAGATCTGAAAATTTAGAGCAGCAGTTATCAGATTCTCGGTGCACACTACAGCAACACTGTGTGGAA
Organism: Solenodon paradoxus; assembly: GCA_004363575.1. Taxonomy (NCBI): domain Eukaryota; kingdom Metazoa; phylum Chordata; class Mammalia; order Eulipotyphla; family Solenodontidae; genus Solenodon; species Solenodon paradoxus. The sequence goes on from RJWH01006428.1 coordinate 22,901, forward strand.
ACAGAACAAAGTCTGGCTGCCACAGGGGAGGGAGGTTTGGGGGTTGAATGACATAGCTGAAGGGGAACAAAAGGCACAAACCCCTGGTTATAAAAGAAATTATGGGATGCAGTGTACAGCTTGGTGACTATAATTAATAATACTGTACTGCAAATTTGAAAGATGCTAAAACAGTACATCTTAAAAACCACTGGTTTGTTGTCATGTTTAACAGTTTGTCTAAGATTTCAGTTCACCTTGGAAGTGCTGTGAGGAACACCACAAAAACATCTGTTTCTAGTGCCATCATCCAATTGATATTTTAGGAGTCAAGCACCTACTATGTGCCAGACACTCGTATGTATCAAACAATAAACAATAAGCATAATAACTGAAGTTTATAGTATGTTCACAGGTGACAAATGCTATGGAAAACAGCACGATAAGGTGTGATCAAGAGGGAAGGCACTCAATGTGCCTCCTACTCTTCTATCTTGAAAACATTCTCCCCATCTACACTACCGGTTACTGTATGATTATTCCTCTGATTCTCTTCACAGTCAAACTTCTTCAACAAGTTGTCTACACTGTCTTCTCTCACCTTCGCATCTCCTAATCCCTCTACAACTCAGCCTTTTTGTTTCTGCTCTTCCCTCTTTGCTAAACTGCTATTGCCAAAGTCACCAGAGACTTCCATGTTACCAAATCCAATGAAAATGAATCTGAATTTTGATCCTGTTGATCACTCCCTCCTCTTTGAAACATGCCATGCTCTAGAATTTCTTATGTGTACTGCTCTCTCCGACTTATCATCACACTTCTCAGTCTTCACTGATAGCTACACTACTTCTGAGCAATCTTTAAATGCCTTGTTCTTCAGGATTCGACTCCAGTCCCTTCTTTTTGTCATATTCTTCCTGGTTGTAATCAGTCATTCACTAAGACATTCAGTTATTACCTAGATATTAATGACTCCTAATCTTTGATATCCAAACAGACATTTCTCCTGAGCTCCAGCCTGCCTCCTAGTCATCTCTACCTGGTTCGCTCACCAGCACTTCAAATATTACTACCCCCAAATGACTCATATCCCCTTAGCAAACTTTCCTTCACATTGTACCATCTCAGTGAATAGCACCAGCCACTTTCCAGTTGGCCCATTATCTAGAAACATGAAATTCATACTCCCCTTTCAACCTCCTCATCATTTCTCCTTCCCCACATTAATCACCAAGTCCTATTGATGCCACATGTTAAGCAGCAACCAAATTTATTTACGTCCATTGCTAGTGCCATTGCCCTAGTCCAGGACACCACATTTTCGCATCCATATTAATACAACAACCTCATAACTGGTTCTCTTGACCCCACTAGTGCTTACATCCATTCTCCACATAATAATCAGATTGATCTCTAAGGATAAATCGAAACATTTCATTTCTTTGCTCAAAACTCGTCATTGGTTCCCTTCTTTCCACAGGATAAAGTCCGACTCTTTAGCGTAGGCTATAAAGTTCTTCTGATCTAATGTCTAAATTAAGTTGCCACCATCCTGAACAATTCACACTACGCCAAATAATCCATGCACTAGGACCTTCGTTCCTGAAACGCTCCTCCCACCACACAGCGATCGCATGATGAATACCTGCTAATCCTTTTTCCAACTCACAGTATATATCACTTTCTGAAGTGTGAGCATAAACCCTGTCATGGTCCTATCATTACTTCTTTAATGGGCTTCCTTTCCAGCTAGTGTGTGAGCTCCATGAAGGAAAGGCCAAGTGTATCTTGCTCGTGGCAACATGTCCAGTATGTACGACATGCATGGCACATGGCAGGAGCTACGTTTGTTAGTGAATGAGAAGCCTAGGTAAACACATTTCTAAAGAGGAAAGTAAATCATAAAAGAGGATATACCTGTTTTAAAAATCAGCATACGTCATCTATTTATGTCTCAGACCACAACTTTACATTGAAAAGTAAACATCAGATAACAGTATTCAGCTCTGAGTAATAGAATTATGGTTGATTCTACCCCACCCCACCCCTTTTTTCTTAGGGAAAGGTGCAGGCAGGAATGAAGGCAAGCAGATGCAGACAGGCAGGAAGAAAGAGGAGAAATAAGCACTTTATTTTGCTGTACATCTTAATTGTTCTCCTCCGCCCTAGGCTGCGAACCCAGGTTCTTGGGATGCATGTGGACTGCGCTGGCTGAAGGCAGTTAACCAAACCACTACTCCAGTGGGGTGTGTCTTTCTCCCCTTTCTTTTATATATTTTTACCTATCAAGTTTTCTATAATAAATGCATTTTCAGTTTCATGGCGGAAAGATGTTATAAATTATAAAATTGAAAGAAAAATACTGACAAAATATTCTTACCCCTTTTCCTCAAAATAAAGATTATCACGTGCACCTTTATGGTCGAGGCCATTGCGTCAGCTGCGGTGCACATCATGTAAAGTCCACGGACCTGGGTTCAGGATCCCAGGTCAAGGCAAAAACTCCAAGAGATTATTATACAGATACAGTAAAAGATGATCCCTGGGCTTTATTGTCACTTTTCCAGAGGCTGAATTAATAAGATAAGAACAAGAAACACCTGTCTATCTCAAATCAAGAGACGTAGATGTTGATAACATAACGCCTGTTGCAAAAATCCCATCACTAGCACCTGCACTGCCACCAGTGCTTTTCAAATAGTTCTTAAAATTCAGAAGAAACTAATTTAAATAAGAATTCAGATTCTGATTTGATGCATGAAAACAGAACTATAAGTTTATTTTATATTTAGAAGTAAATAAACAAAATTGAGGAATCATTTTTTGTTCTTGCAAATGCTCCATCAGGTTTATATTACTGGGACTCTGTCCTCTGCTCTGAATGGTTAGCACTCGTCTCAAGGATATAACAATGCTATAGGAAAAAAGTAAAGTAGGGTTAAATCACTTTGTTATAAAAGGTGATGACTGCAACAAAATTCTCAACTGTATAAATTGAATGTTACTATATATTCTCAGTTTGCCAGTGTATCATCTTATGGTTACAGGGAGGCATGCAGACAAACTACTCCCTGGAGAATACCATTACAATGACAAATTCTAAATAACGAAGTTAACTCTCAAGCCCCAGTGATTGATCCGCAGAAATCAAGTGTTGTTAAGTCAGTTATAATGGCACATATGTTTCTGGGCATGTGTGTACATATACACACATGTAGTCCATTAAACTTATGCAAAGTAACATATCGGTTGTATAATAACATACACGTATGATTATTGAATACATCTGTGTTCACCTTATAGAAATAATATACCATATACATACACATATATAATACCTCTTATAAGGATTTTCATTTGCTTCTCCTAAGTCACTGTTCCTATACATCTAGTCTAAACTTCTCATTTTGCAGCTTGGTGAACTGAAGCACAGGAAAGTTAAGGGACTTACTCAAGCTCTCACTGTAAATCAAGGCAAATCCCACTCCTCTGATTCTCTATAATTGAAGCTAGAGTTTAACCTCTTCAATGTGACTAATGCATTGCAATTTTCAAAGCATTTTCACATTTCTAAGCTACACAAAATATTCATCAAATGGTATTAAGGAGCTGAAAGGCACTACTTCCTGGCATGATTTTCCTGACTCCCAGTGCAGGACTCTATGTTCTGAAGTATAACTCTTTTTCTCACCAGTGATTTTTTCTTGTTGACCCTTCACTATTATTTTGGAAGGGAGAAATCTAAGCCAATGCTAGGAGGTCTATAAGCCTGTGCAAGTGAGGCCTGGCTATACGGTCCTGGGGTCCCCTCTCTAAACCTCTTCTAAGTGTGTAAGTTTGGGGAGCACACAGCTGAAAGTAGCTGTTAGGATCTTAGATTTGAACCCAAATATATCAAGTTCCCGAGACCATAAGTCATCTGTTGGACATATGGTATGGTGAACACACATGGTGGACTTTGGCCATTACTACTTAGGAAGGGTGTCTATCATGGAGGCTTAGAGTCAGACTGGCAGATTTCATGTCTTTGCTTTCCCTGAAGGGCCAAATGATGCATACCAAATAATGAAACAAACATGCTACAGTTCTTGCATGCCTTCTTACCATCCAAACATCCCTAGTTACAATATCATTTCAGAAGCTGATTCCCCTGTGAGCCTGTTCGTGTGGTAAAAAATAAGCATCAGTTGAACTAAGAAATGGTAACAAGAATCAAATATTAAATACTTCTATTTCATATCCTATTGTGAATTAATTACCTTGGGCCTCTTCTTCTTCCTCATCTTCCCATGATGACCCTAAAATTTCAGGATCCCTCTTTTGTTTATTTCTCCTTTTCTTCAAATTCTTTAAAAATTTTTGAACTTTCTTTCGCAAAGGATTGGCCCATTTGCTGCAATATTAAAAGTGCAAAGTGAAACCTCATTTGGCAACAATGATAGAACAGTCACAAAGTGGGAAGAGGCTTTCTGGAAAAGGCTATTTGTCCACATAACTATTTACACATTCCCACATTATTGTTTAATTCACCAGACTTAATAAATCTGATGGAAATTATTACACCTGGGTCACTCATTTATCATTGCAATCACTACTCTCTAAGGAGTCATTTTGATCATTTGATCTTCCACGATAGGATCACTGTCCTACTTCTCTCTGCTGACATCAATGTTACCCTTCCTTCAAGATCCAGCTTATATCATATCTTGTCTAGGAAGCTTCCCTCTCACTCAGAACCCATAGGGTTTCCTTAAGCCTATGAACTTCAAAACTAAATAGTAATACTTCTCATTACACTAGCATCAAAACACATTCACTCCCTATGGCTATCATCTGGAATTCAATCCTGTACTTTGCGTGGACAGTGTGTGGACAGAACACTTGAGAACCTAACATAGGTAAGAACTTGACCAAGTGCTTTATAAACTGTATCTTATTTAATCTTCACAGCATCCCTATAAAGTGCATATTGTGTTTCCTATTTTCCAAATGACAAAAATGGAGCTTAGAGAGGTTAGAGAACTCACTCAAATCACACATGGCTAGTAAAAGAAGATATTAGCATTGGAACCTAGGTCTCTCTGACTCTAAAATACACTCTTTCCATTAGACCACATGGCAGCGTTAACTAACAGTGACTGACAATGGTAAGGATGATAGACTCCCATGTGTCAAGGCCTATGTATAAACAATTCATGTACATGATCTCATTTAATATTTGAGACAGTTGATAAGGGAGGCAATATTCCTATCATGCACACTTTTCAGATGGGAAAACTGAAGCACCAAGAGGCAAAATAACTTGCCTGGGGTCCAGTGACTACTCAGATAGAGCCAGGATCCCAATCTAGAGCTGCTGAAATCTAAAGCACAATCTCTCATTAACTCACTATACTAACTTGTCTCTTTTCCCTCTGAGTTCAGCAACAACCCCAGGCTAGAGCCTTACCTTGTAATAATATGTACCCCACAGAGTCTGGTACTCAATGGGAGAAGAAACCTTAGCTGATTTTTATATTTATAGAGCTTTCACTTTCTAAAGATCTAAACACAAACCAAGGGGAAAAATAAGAATGCTCAAAGTAGAAGTAAAGGCAGAAACTCCAAATAGAAAGACAGAAAGTTTTGCATACAATATGAAAAGGCAATGACAGATACATGTCCCTATGCTCAGCTCAATTCCAGGGAGCAGACAGAAGAGGACACCTGCCCCTAACAGTGCTCCTTGGCTATACAGAGCAAGCAGATTCTCAGCATGGGGAGCCCAGAGTATGGGTAAGTCTGTCTTTGAAATTATTACTTTGAAGGTAATGCTCACTTTTCTCCCCTAAAACTGCATTACTGGGTTGTCACTGAGTTCTACTAGGTAAGACCGATGTGAAGTAAATAAATACTTTTTTCTCAATTAATCATAAAAAAAGTCTTCAGGCATAAATGAAATAGTGGGTAAAGGCCAAAAAAATTTATATGATTTACCTAAGGCTTCTTTCTGTTATAGTAACATTAACTTCAGTCTCAAAAAAAGCCCAGAAAGAACTACCGAGTTCTCAGTCCCTTCGGGCCAGGTGTGTTTCAGAATACAGAATTTTGGGGATTTTATAAAGGTCATAGGACATGATATACTAAATATTACAAGACATTCCCACATGGTCCATGGCAGCATCTCATGACCAAACACTGTAATATTTCTGCAACAAAATATATGAATCTTCACTGTAAGCATTAAATGACTAGAACATGTCTCTGGTCAGGCCAGGTCAGATCAGGTTTTGCTGCCCAATGAGTTAGGAAAAAGGCTTTAAGTGTGTAGGAACATTTTTAATTTCATAATTTTTGATAAGAAATTACAAATATACATTCATGTTGTGATTTCAATATACTGTATCTTACTTTACATAATTTCAATGACTCTGCTTGCTTTATTCATAGATTTATCTTAAACTTAACTGCACAGTTCACCATAATAAAGAAGAACGAATCACAGCCTGTACTGGTCTGGGTCGCAGAATAATGGGCTTGGGGTTCAGCCTCATAACATCCATTACTGAGACCCAAATTTAAATATTTTACCCAGTATCTAATGAGGGCGAAATGCTTTGCCCAGTACATGCTGGATGTGATTCCTTTCCTTTCATATAAAATGTCATATAGTATGGTCAGCATACTCACATCTGAAAAGTACATTTATCAAGAGTACATGTATTAAAAGTCAATGTATCCCACATTCATTCAATACTCATGGAATCAATGCTCGCTTGTGAAATAAGCATTACTCTAGATACTAGAGACATAAAGATGAATAAGACATAAGATCTACACTCAAGGAGCTTAAAAGAAGATATAAAGGCTGATAATTGTATCACATTGAGATAAGCCAAGTAGAGGTAAGCAGAGACTGAGAGAAGACACACTGGAGTCTGACTCAGTCTGGGAAGGGTTTGGGATAAGCGTCTTAGAGGAGAAGACAGCTAAGCTAAGGCCCGCATCCTGAGTAGAGCCAGTCAGATAAAGAGTGGGCGTAGGGGGATATATACAGAGTATTTCAAATAGCGGGTAGGTACCCGTGCGAAAATCTGGGGGTGGCAAGGCAACATTTTGTTTGTAAACAGAGTGGTGTTGCTGAAAACACCGGTGGAAATTTCTAATCATATGGACTTACACAGTTGTAGGACTTTTCTTTTCTCTAGGAATTCCCAGAAGTAGTATGTACTCCATGTCAATGAAACAAAGAGACTAGAAAGAACAGACTAATGTGGCAGGCAATAGAATACAGACTGGATAAAGGTATCAGCTGATGTTGGAAATTAGATTATGTTCAAAATCAAATGAAGATAGAAGACCAGGGCAAAACAGACGGTAAAGAGCCTGGAAGTCTCAATGAGAACAAGGGTAGCAAGAAGAATGGAAAAATCTAGGAGAAAAAATCAGGCATCTATGTTCAGAGTAGGAATTTGAAGTTTAAGATTTCAGAGATTCGACTTTTAATGAATGGCAAGGCTCAGGATATGGGCATGAAAGAAGGGGGCTCCAGTGCAGTGTACAGCAGGGAATTCAGAGGCTCCGGGCTTAGAGGGCTCATAATATGGACAGTGAGGCTCTTCAGGAAGATGATCAGATGGAGAAGAACACAACACTTAGAAAGTGCCTGGACCAAAACAGAACTTCAATAAATAGGTACAGAAAGAATGAATGAAGTACTGAACTGGAGAGAATCTAGCATAGCTCCAAATAAGCTGTATACCAGATTTATTGGGGGAACTTTAAAAAATACAAATTTCAGGACCAAATTTCAAACTTATTAAATCAGAATCTCTAGAGTGTAGCCTGGGAATCTATATTCTTAAATACATTACTTCCACTGAAGTCAGTGTTTGAGAACTACTGGTCTAGTGGGGTAATTTTTTCATGTTTCTTAACAAACTCTAACTCATTCTTATAAATTGTTTAAGACAGTCAAAGAAAATAATATTAATTATATAGATAACAAACATTATAAATTGAACGCATTTGAAAAGTCACCAAGATAGCCAGAAAACCCATAGAAATGACTGACTAGATTCTTCCACTATTTATTGCCTACTAGTTGGTCTGGAGACCTGTGGTTCTCAAACCTGCATGTACTTGAGAATCATTTGTGGGGTTTATTAAAACACAATTCTGAGATTTCATCCCAGAGTTTCTGATTCATTAGGTCTGGGGTGGGACTTGAGAACACACGTCTATTACATACGTTCAGGGGATGGTGACACTGATGCAGGAACCTCCTTTTGAGAACCACAACTCTAACAAGTATGGAGCTTTGTCCCTTGTCTTCAGGGATGTGATAAGTCTGCTACAGGGGGAAAAGCACTGATAACAGGAATCAAAGGATACTATATGTTAGAGTGTGTGGGTAAGAACAAGTGCAGAAAGAGGTTCTGAGAAAAGCAAAAACATCAGGACCTAGAGCAGTTGCAGAACCCTCTATGGAGAAGGTGGGGGAGCTGCAACTGGAAGGCCAGAGGAATTCAAGTAAATGAAGAAGAAGAAAAACAATTCCAAGATCTGGGAGCAACATGGGTTTAAAAAAAAAAAAAAAAGAGGTAATAATAAAGCATAAGATAAGGCAAGAAAAGTAAAGCTATCTTCCTGGCTGGAACAAAATATACGTGGAATAGTCCAAAAAATATTGGAGTTATATGAACCAAGTAGAGATGATTCTGAAAGGTATAGATAGCCATTTGAGTAAAACGGAAGCAAGAAGATTCCATTGTGTTTTATCTACATGTCTTTTCTTCCTATTTCCTATAGCAGAAAAGAAGGAATTCAGAAAACAGATGAAAATCCTTGCTCTATCACTATGCAATCTTGAGCAAGAGGTCACACTTCCCTACAGCTATGTCGAAAGTCTAATAAGATGATATAAATGAAAACTCTACATAAACCAGAAAAGTCAAACACACCAACTGTTTTTATCTGTACCATGTTATGGAGTATGACTTTCTATCTTGGATATCTGTATATATCCCTATTAGATCATATGTCCCTTGAGAGCACAGAGCATGATCTGACTCACCTTTCTATCTTTCACAGCACCTAACATAAGGCCTGGAATCCAGATGTTCTTGACTGCATTGGATGTTTTTGAATGATAAAATGAAGTGAAATAGTATACTTTAGGAAGGAAAGTGTGGCAGGACATTACAGGATAGATTAAAAGGAAAACAGACAGAGCCCAGGTATATGTGCAAATGGGCTTGGCAAGTATCCTTACTCTCTCCCTACCTAAGGCCATACCCATATATTCCTACTGAATTGCCAGGAAACTTTTCCAGCACCCAAATTTTAATCAAATCCTACTTGCAGTGCCATCCCAGTTACTACCTCTTTTATATGATCTCTGTGGGTTGAACATGCCATTATGATGCCCTCCTCAATTTCCAATTATGCCTGTGCTCTTGGATACTAGCTAGTATTGTGTAATAGACTGAATGCTTATGTACCTAAAAGTCAGATGTTGAAGCCCTGAAGCACAGGGCAGTCATACTCAGAGACGGGGCCTCTATAGAAATAATTAAGAATAAACAAATTCGTAAGGAAGGGGTCCATTATCTGGTAAAAACAGATATCAGAGAACTGACTCTTTCTCCCTCTTCTCCCCACTTTACAAGCATTAAGGAAAGGCAACATAAGCACACAGTGATAAAGTGGCCATCAAGACAGGAAGAGAGACTTCACAAGAAACCAAGGCAGCTGGCACCTTGATCGTGGGCATCTGGACTCCAGAACTATGAGGAATAAACATGTCTGCTATTTAAGACACCCGGGCTGTGATATTTTGTTATGGCAGCCCCAAAAGATCGATACACCTCACTTCCCTTTTGCTCTTCTTTGGCAACCAATTGCCCTGGACAGCATACAAGGCCTGGCCTAAATGGTGAGAATAAAATGGGAGGGGTAAATCCCAGACTCATTGCAAAGGAAACAAAAAGTGACAAGGAGACTAACAATAGCTTACACACTGAGGATAAAGGAAAGGAAATAGCAACAGATGACGCCAAGTTTTCTAGCCTGGGAGACTAAAGAAGTCACTGACAGAAATGGACATGCAGCAATGTAAATACAAGAGCTAATAAAACAATTTTTTAAAGAAATGACCATGTGTCAAGGGGAGACAATCTGGGGGGAAAAGAAGATGAATTCAGTTTTGTACATGTTGCTTTTAAGGTGCAAACCAAACATCTAATTCAGGAGGACAGCTAAGGATCTCAGGATTCAGAAGCAAGAGTCTCACCCAGAGAAGTTCAGAATGTGATGGTGAGAAAGGATCTTAGAAAAGATTGAACTCAAGTCTACTCTAATTCTATGAAAACACAATGCCAAAAGAAGCTAAGCACACTATGAAGCTGGGAGTAAAAGTAGAACTCGAATACAGCTATTGTGAAATGTTATTTCTGCCACATATCTATAGAGAGAGAATTCTAGTAGATAAGAATATATACATACATATGTGTGTGTGTGTATATATATATATGTATATATGTACATATACATATATATATATTTAGAGAGAAAGAGAGAGAGAATTCAAGGAGATAAGAATATATTCTCTGTAGAGAATTCTAGTAGATGAGAATAAAGCTTTGGGAAACAACCACAATTGGGAGAACAAAGAAAAGTACATTGCGATGGATCAGAACAGGAAATAAAACAATGAAATGCAAGGAAGCAGAGTTTTAAGAAGGGAGTAATCAACAGCGCCACGTGACACCAAGGTCTAGCTGAATGGGAATGGAGAGAAGGCTGCTGCATTGTACAATGAAGGTCATTAGTTACTTGGCAACAAACAGTTCTTTTTAACAGTACCTACTATTCCAGAATTGTCTAAATTGCTGTCCTTGGTGTCCTTGCAGTGAGAAACCTCAGACAGAATCCTCATGTAAGGAGTGTCTCTTAATATTTCAGTAACTAAATTACTTGAAGAGGGTCCAAGAAGAAAATATAGAGACTCGTGTCAGAGCAGTGTTCCAGTTCACTCATATTCTCACCTGAACGTATTTTATCAAAGTTCTTAGTGCCCAGCCATACCTTTAAATTTTATAAACTGTATTTCCTTTCCCTGAATTCACAGGTACATAATTCTCAGAACTTCATACCTTTCAGAAGTTGGCTAATTACAGCATAAAGCTTTTCAAAATAACATTACTAATTATATTGTACAAGAGAATGAAACAGAAACATCAGGATTTGAAAATGTAAATGTCTATTTTTAAACCTTAATGGGTTATGATTTTAGGCAATTTTTGACATATTTATTCCCAATAATTCTTTGCCACCTATTGTAAGAAAGTAAGTGGTATTAAGACTATCTGCATAAACCACATTGTAATAAAGAGAATCACCCAGCAGTATTTGTCTAAATGCAGAAATTTCCAGTACCAGCCATCTGGCAAGTAGCAACATTCAAAGTATATGGAGGATGTGCTTATTTACATGATCTGTGTACTAGATGATCTATAATCTTAAAAGAAAACATAGCTTTGTTATTAGCTGAAAGAAAACATAGCTTTGTCAGTTTCAGAATGAATTCTAAATTTTCCTTAATTCAAAGTTACAAATTCAATCTGACAGGATGAAAATGTACTTCATCAGAGTTTAATAGGCACGGCATTACCATGTTTGAATTTTCCACCTTACCAAAGCTATGTACACATTTGAGTATCATATCACTATGCAATACACAGATGTTTAACTGGCATCTAGATATACACACAGATGAAACTTTATCTAAAGACAGATTAGAAACTGAATTTGGCATTTGATTGCTGTAATGGGAACAATTCAGCTACCCCTCCTCACCTTTCCCCTCCTCCTTCCCACTCCCCACCCGATCTTTTCCTTCCTTTGTCTCTGAATAAGTCTTAAGTCTACCAGTGACACTTCACTCTAATGAGGCTTCGGATCCCGATTAATGAGAATAAAAATAGATCTTACATAACTGGGAGGATGTAATGAATTTCAGCATACATGTGATAGGCGAGTTTAATAAGGCTATTCACAGCAATATCTTAGAAAGCTTTTCACTAATGCTCTCTGCTCTCTTTTTCATCTGTGCCACTAGTCCCAGCCAGCTTGACTTCTCTGTATACCTGGTTCATAACACACCTGAACTCAAGTCAAGTAGAAGTAAATGAGAGATAAGTTCTAGATTATTCTTGGGACAAAGTTCAGCCACCTTGGCTTAGAAATGACAAGGGTCAAAGGATCCAAATGTGAGGAGATCCCATCTAGATGTATTGAATTCCATGGAAGAACCCCCTCCCCATCTAATCCAAATCTTGTCCTCCCTTCAGCTCAGACAGCACCTCCACAGTGGAGCAGGCCCTGCCCTCTCCCACTCACCCTGATCCCACTGTTTCAGAACATTTATAAGTTATTGCCTCCACTCATATTAGTCCTTAGTAGGAGTCCATGTTATACTGTTATTTAATGTGTCATGCTGGGAATTTATTTTGAGGTAGATTTAAGGTCCTTAAAAGTAGGAACTATGTCTTAAATAGCGAGCACAAACAGCAATGACGGATGACGGAACATGGTCGGCTGGAAAACAGGAATTAAGCACCAAAAGAATGAAATACATTTAGATCTGAAGCATGATTATCCTTTTCATCTAAAGTGCTTTTATTTTCCCATCTGCTCAGATTACTTCTCATTTTTCATCTCTCCATCTCTTGCAAATTGTTGACTCCTTAGGCAAACTGTAAATAAAAGGCACAGTCCACATGGCAGGAGCTGTGGAAAGTCAAAATCTCATTTTGGAGGCTGATGATTGAAGGCCAAGAGAGGAAAGCTATGGCAGCTCTTCCCTAAAGGAAGGTGTATTTAATGTATTGGACAGGACCCAGCAGGAGGACATGCTTATGGGTATCTTCCAATGTCTCAAGAGTTCCTTCCAGCCAATAGCCCAGATCTGTATCCAGCTGCTGCCCCTCTAATTTAAACAAACAACTGTGTTTGGCTTCTTTATCTTCTTTTTCAAACCACTACATATTTATTTTAATGCTGCATCAACCTTTAATGGGGTCATTGATTTTACCTACTACAATACTGCATCCCTCTTTATTCTTCTAATTGAATAGCATAAAGTGAATTAAGGGTAGAGTTCTAAAGAGATATCTTTAGCAGGATTTTGCCTCCATTTAAGTTCCATGCTTGGTATCAAGGATAAAGTCTGCATTCTAACACAGTTACTCCCCTTGCCTATAAAATCAGTTTATCAGGAAGAGTTGACAGTACACCACTATTCACTCTCAACAACTGTTCTTGGAAATGCAGCTCAACACAGGCTAAAAATGATGCCCGCTGTGGGGTTTTGACAAGCAGCTCAGAATGACTAAAGAAATATACTACTCTTTCACAAAATAGTAAAATAAGTAAATAAATAAATAACAAAGACATCACAGTAAATCAAAATGCCTGGTATTCAACTGACATACTCTTCACATTGTTCAAACACAACTTGTAGAAAGAAGAAAATACATTCTTAGCAGACAAGTCTTTGGAATTTATTTTAGAAAAAGACTCAGTGTACATGAAAAACCCCATAAAATACCTTGGCCAGGGGCAAGACAGAACGGCCATAGTGAAATTATCCTGTCAAACCAAATACTCTCTAAATTGGATGGCATAATCCTAGCCACCAATTTCTTGCAAATATTATTCCATTTTTACTCACGGTTTAACTTTTATTTGAAATCAAAATTCTGAAGGGAAGAAGGAAGGATCAAAAATTCCCCTCCTATTCCTAGTTATCTGTGGGGAAAAATGAGGAGATCTAGGAATAGAGATCACACATTCAGTATAGGAAACGAATTGAAAACAGAAAACAATCGATACACATAGCCAAATTCAAAGATAAGAAAGGCTATGACCCAATAGTGACTTCAAAATGGTCTGAAAAGTTATGTAAGCAATGAGACAGGTTAAGCTATTAGAGGACTGCCTTCCAAGCTAGCCAACTCCATCCACTCTATTTATTTGTTCAATAATTCATTTAGCCAACAAAAATCTATCAAGTGCCCACTATATATGAGGTATCTTGCTACAAACTGAAAACACAATGTTGACTATGACACATTTATTGGATTCAAGAAAAGGTTTATAAAAAAGGAAAAACCCTTAATAATCTTTATGAAATACAGAGTAATATGCATAGTGTAAGTTTCCAGTGTAAGCTAAACCATTTTTGGTAACTCAAATACTGCTTTCTTATTAACTGGAATAAAAACATCAAAGATGCTTCATCTTCAACACGTACCTTCTCTTCACCAGAGAATTTAAGAAGTGCCAACTTTATAGTTCCAACTTGTTTGCACAAACCTTAGAGTGTCCACTTAGATTTTGTGCTCTACCATATGAATGGATAAGGAAGATGTAGTATACAGACACAATGGAATGCTACACAGCCCTTGAAAATATGAACTGCCATTTGTGCCAAAATAAATGGAACTAAAGGGAATTATGCTAATGAAATAAGTCAGAAGGAAAAAGATAATTAACAGATTATCTCACTTATATGTGGAATATAAAGAAACAAAGCAAACAAACAGATGAAAGAAAGACTTGGACAATGATAACAGAACTGAGGTTACCAATAGGGGAGAGAGTAAAGAGTGGGAGAAAAGGGTAATGAGGGCCCAACAGACAAAGATGGAGTACTATTAGAAATTTGGTAGTAGGCATGGTGTGTTCAAATTTATTTGATAAGTAGTGAACCTGTACATCCAGACTTATATCATTTTATAAATCAAAGTGACCTAAAAAAAAAGTAAAAATTTTGTGCCTTAAGTGCCTCATTCCCCTCGCCTCCCCCATAAGCTGACCCTGCTCTCTACCTCCACATCCACTGGGTACCATTAGGAAAGGAGCTATTAAAAAAAAAAAACCTACAAGCATCATACCAGTAATCCAATGGGATTTTGCATAAAATACTAAGAAGGTATCTATACAAATTGGCTTGCAGACAGACCAAGGCTTAAGACACAATGGTAGATAAGAGATAACATTTCTGATTTGCATTTAATAACCACTGCCAATCCACACACCCCCAGCTCATGGATTTATTTTTTTTCCTTCCAATTGGGATTTTGTTTGATAAGGGAATATATAGACTATGCAAGAAAATGTCTTAAAGTTATGTAACAATGAAGCAATATTCATTTTTCGAAATATTATGGTAACTCTACTTTTAGGTTTTTCCCAAGTTACCTGCATCTAAACAAAAGGGACCCAAACATCATCCCCATGTTTCTGGAGCACATGAGTAAATGTGTCTACATAGAAATATCCAAGTATACTCAGCAATCAGCAAATGAAAGTTTATATTTGCCTGCCTCCTCCAGCAAATGGAGCAGCAAGGAATGGGCAGACATCCCAGGAAGATCACGCAGATCACGCTCAGTCCAAATATCCGGAATATCTTCGTAGGCTCTGTTGGTTTAATTATACCCTGTTACTTTTATGATCTAAGCAAAAGAAGAAAATCTGAGCTCTGTCATAGTCTTTATAAAAAACTATCAATAAGATAAAATAAGGAGCTATTCTTAGATGACAGGTCAACATCTTTGCTACTATATAAGTAATAAGAGTTTATGAAATGATGTAATAGAAGTAATGAAATGCAACTAAAAGCTTCACTTGAAATTGTGCCTACTCCCTCCCCCCATGGAAACCTTAACAAAATTATCCTTCTGTTTTTGCTAATAGATGATGATGATTCATATTATGTATTTCTTCATATGGCCCAAAGTGTGTTTTTTCTTGGCCATATGTTCTATATCCTAGAGCACTTGAGAAGTGAATTAATCTATGAATAGTTAAGGTGATAAAGGAATAGCTTCTTAAATGTTTACTTCAAAATTATAAAACATTAAACAAGAAATCAAGAATTCGTAGGTGATAATACATTATTTTTATATTCATTTGGAAAGTCATTCTAATGTGATTGGGGAACTGTTGGTCACAGTTCAATTTTTCTCTCTACAAAAACCAAATGTAAAAATCAAACTCATGAATGGATTATAAACATGTGACAGTGTTAAAATTGTAATACTATATTCATGATCAGGTTTCAGTTTCCACTAGTAATACTGGACCTTGAACAAACAGCTTTAAACTGAATCAAGACTATATTAACCTAAGACATTGCTTTGCACGCATCCATTTAGCAGTATTTGTTAGACTTTCATCATATAAAATACATCTATCATGAGGCAAACTAGTAATATATCCCTGCTGTCCAAATGAAGAAGGTAAAACAGATCATCTACCTCTCAAAACTTTTTAAGAAAAAAAATATTAAGAGAAGCACCTAATTCAAAAACAATATAACAAAGAGAAACTAATAAACAGACCTTAACAAGAAATTTTCAAGTCTATTGTTATAGACTGAGATGTTAAAGACAATAAAAAGGGGAAGAATTCTACTCAGGAAGAGAAGGTGGGAAACGAAAAGTAAACTAAAGCATGTCCAGTTGGTGATGAGAATTACCTCTCATAAAGCCTGGAATCTAGGGAACAAGACAGAAAATGACTAAAGCAAAAGAAAAGGTGAGACTAATTTTAAACTGCCATAGCCACATCTAAGGACCAAGCAGAAACTAAGCTCATCAGAAGAGGTCCAATCCCTTTAAACTTTCTAAGGCAAGTAACGCAGTAGGACTGAGAGCACCTTTTAGTGCTAAGCTGGCAGATTCAAATTTTAACACATTTTATGACATTGTGAGCTGGGTTGTTTTTTGTTTTGTTTTGTTTTGATTTGATTTTTAAAAATAGAAATAAAACAAACAGAAGATGAACTTACTATCTTCTAATGGAATGTAACAGCTGAAGCTACTGCTCCCAGATGATGAATAACAGCATTTGTATCTCCAACATTCACTCTGGTTAAGGTTTTTCAACTCATTGCATGGTGTTACCACCTGATTATCCTTTGGAATACATGCTTTTAGAAACAACGTGAGAAAAGAGAGAGAATTCAACATGGTTAATAAGCACTTTCCTTAAATAATTACTGCAAGACAAAAAGCAAAAACAAATATTTCAGCTGACTCATTTAAGAAAAGATTGAAGGACATTCACAAATAATGATGAACACTGAGAAAAAAAGTTAAATTACAACTACCACGAAGTTATCTGACATCACACTTTCAATTCGAGATGAACTGAAGAAAAACAGAAATTGTTGACAGATCATTGGGAAGGTAGTTTTAAAAGGACTATAAATCATAAGCTGAGTGGTAGTGATATAAATAAAACGCAAAAGGAACTGAAAAGTAAGAACAGGTCAAACGCCTTCAAAACCACCTAGCCTTGTTAACATAATACCATGGATGTTCTCACTCAGTGTTACTAAGCTAGCTCACTGAATACATCAATGAGAATGCATGTAAAAATCCACAGTTTACTACTGGAGAATAAGGTTAAGTGATACTGTTGATATTGACCTACTTTCTGTGAACACTTAGATACTGGCATTACGGTATGCTTTAATTCGTTCTTTTGGCTTTAAGTTATGACTATAATTTTGAATAGACAATGATTTATGGCATGAACATCAAGATTCATGCAACCATAATAAATTCATACATATTTGACTCTATTAGTATTACAAGCTCCAGTTGCTGGGGGGTTTTTACATCCTGCTCTACAAAAGAAACAAGTGGCAACTAAAAGGACAGATAACATATTTTTATTCAAAGAAAACCTTTTTTGAAGTATTGCCATTGTATAGCTTAAGGCCAGCGTTGATTCAGCTCAATTTCCAATACTGTCAACAACTATAGATATAGAAAAGTAAAAGCTGATGTTTTATGATCGCTGAGGCCCTCAACAGCAGAAAAGAACAACATGATTATAAGCATATTTTACCTCGCAGTATATTTTATTATATTCCTCTAACGATTGGCAATTCCTAAAGTTAAAGTAAAAATAATAATAGCTACTGTTCACTGGTCACTGATTTGGGTCAGATACCTTGCCTTACGCACAGTATTAGTAATAACAGCTAACTCTCAAAATGAATTTCACCATCTCCATTTTAAAAATAAATAAAAGACCCAAGTAACTTGTGCAAGGTCACAAACTGTATGCCTGCATTATGAGTTGGCCTGACTATTCATTTTGCAAACATTTTAGACATGCTTAGGGTTTAGCCTACTTTGTTATTATGTGGTCATCTAAACAACCTACTCTTGAATTCTGCTAGGCCCAAGTGACTCTCTTCCCTGGGCTGATGTCATCTAGAATGTCATGTGAGTCATGGGCATCACTCACCCAGAAAAGTATGACAACAGTCAGGGTCTGAGCAGAGTTAGGATGGACTTCCTGGACGCTGAGTGCCTCACTACCAGCATTCTTCACAAGCCACTTTCGAAGAATGGAAATTATCCAAGAGACAGGAGTAGATGGTCTCGAAGACCCCTTTTAATGCCGAGCTTTTGTTATTGCAGACTTAAGCTGCCTCTGATGGACTTGATGCTAGATACTAAAATTAACTTTCAGATTCAAATTACTAAAAGTCATTTGCAATTTTGAAGAATAAAAAGGATAGATCAAAGTGTACCCTGGTGGTCTAGTGGTCTAGTATGCCTGGGAGCAGTCCCACAAACATCCCAAGGTCCCCTGTTCAAGACCCAGGGCCGGAGGGACAGCCAATGTGAGCAACTAAGTAAAAATAAACGAAGTGTTCTCTCTCTTCCTGCCTGCTTGCCTATTTGCCTTCATTCCTGCCTGCACCTTTCCTTAAAAAATGTAGGGAAAAGGATCATGTGACCTTCTCAAGCTTCCCTGTCATTCTGTCTCAAGGCTCTCATGTTTACCTCCAAGAGATGAATCTTTTACAAATAATAGTCTAACAACAACAAAAAAAACAACAGATACTTTTCAGGGCTTAAGTGGAAAGAGTGTTCATTTTCAGTAGTACAAAGGAGGAAACAAATTGGTTAAGAGTATTGTACATTTTATGAACTTGTAGTTAATCTTTTCAAAAAAGACTGTATATACATTTTATAAATATTTAATCACTATTTTGAAAGTTTGAATCAACCTAGGTCAGATGTTTCTCTTAAAATAGGACAGTTTGATTTTGTAGGTGAAAATTTCATCTCACAAAACGGATTTTGACTCAATTTACTACACTACGTTGGAGGAGTATCTTGAAAATGCAGAGGTCTGCTTTCCACTATTTGTTAAAAGTGGCTTCATTGTTTGTATACTATAGTTAGCACAGGTGACTGTGGGGCAGTTTACATCTGTACCTCCATAAGTGCTAAAGTTTAAATCATCATTGGTTATTTATGACCAACACTGGCACTCTTGAAAATATTCTTTCAGTTTTGCTAAATAGCACCTTCTCAGATTTGTTTCCCCACTCACTTTGACCATGGCATTATTTTAATATACTTAACGAGCTTGCTTATTTTGCTATTCTCATGGGTAATAGCTGTCACAATGTATCTTTTGTTCTTCATGAAACCAGTATAGAGAATACAAAGACATTTATGCAAGGCCACAGAAGAATTCAGTGGTAGGGTCTGGAATTAAACAACAGAAGCAATTTTGTGTGTGTGTGTGTGTATATATATATATATATATATATATATATACACACACACACACATATATTTCCCATTTTGTTAGAATAAATTCTGCATGATTTCTAATAAAAGCTTTATCTTTGTAATTCGATATGGCAATTTATTTGAAGCTTCTCCTTGAAACAGTACCACATGCTGTACAAAATGAAATGTGTTTATCTGTGACTAATAATTCTCAGGGGTCACCACGTGCCTGATAAACGAATTATATACAGAATCACAAAAAGATGCTATGACTTGAAACCTGAAATTTGTTTCATTAAAACAGATAGGAAAACATCTGGTATATTCCATAGCATAAGAGCCACACAGTACCCTGATTAATGCCACAGAGGACACAGACTTCACAATTCAGTGTCAGTGACTAAATTTCAGACAATATTATTAAGGTAAATTGTGAAAGATTTAGGCAACTGTGAAGGAAAAGTCATAAAAAGTAAAACATTTATGGAATGCCTTAAAACAGTGGCTCAGTTCATCCTCACAATTGCTTGTGGTAAACATCTTCATTTGAAAGATGAGGACACTGAGGATCAAAGGGGTTATCTTGCCTAAGGGAAAGGGCAAAATCGGGATTAACATTTAGGTCAATCCCACCTTAGTACCAATAGACTACACTGCCTGCTAAATATTTAACTACTGTCTTAAAAACAAAACAAAACAAAACAAAAAACAAACAAGAACTTACTTGTCGGATAGAAAAAACGTGAAAAAGTTCCCCAGGCAGTATTTTCTTTCACAGGTTGTCCATAAGCATTTCCATATGTCGACAGAGTTAATTCACTTAAAGTCGGAGAATTTGCAAACCCTTAAGAAAACAATGATATAATGAATCCCGACATATAAAGCATTTTCACTATCTCTGACCTTTTATATCAATAAATTAATTGCTAAAATTAATTAGGGAAAAAAATCTAAGAACATTGTATTTTCTATTCATTACAGTTTCAGCACTATTTTTTATTGTCAAAATATGATTCTGCTGTGAAACTAAAATTTGGAGTATTAAATTTAAAAATGCTAAAGCTATAGACCAACACATAGAGTTGTCCTGTAAATTAAGTTTCAAAGGTGAACTTGCCTCTGACAAACAGCATTGACATTCAGAGGCTTAATTACTAACCTAGAAACAATACGCATTCCAACAAAAACAGACCCAATCACAGAAACTCTTAGCAAATATGTTGGCTTCTATAGTGATAAAAATCAAAGCCTTAGTACAATGAAACCTTCCTTATCCTTCCTTCTCACTATTTCAATCAACTTTTAGTTTCATTTGCATGATTCCCTTCTATTCACTTTGTTCCCATAGCATGGATTTGTTCGTACCATTAAATATTTTCCAACACTACCTTTAATAACTTCACAATAGTCCATTATATGGCTCTATTATAACTTAACCATTTCTCCTTAGGAAGATATTTAGGTGGCTTATAACTTACTGACACTATAAAGAAGAACACTGCAATCTCTATCATGACAGCTATACATTCACAGATATTCATGAAAAGATACTTAGGATAAATTCTTAAGGACTGGCGCTTGACCACAGCCACATAACCCTCCAGCAAGGCTGCCCCCAGATAAATGTCTGCCAATACTGTTCATGGGAAAGCGCCAGTTATCTGACACCCTCACATTTTGTTGTTGCTTGCCAATTCGATGACCAAACAATGGTATCCCTTGTTTTCATTCGATCCTTTAGTCATCAATGAGCGTACATCTTTCATATATTATTACGTGGTAGAAAATTTAACCCTTAATCTGCCACACATATTACAAATATTTTTCAAGGTAGTCAGCGATCTTTATATTTTTATGGTGTTTGGGAAGTTCAGAAGTGCTAAATATCCTATGTAATCGAATCTATCAATCTCTTCCTTTACTATTTCTGTCCTTCGAGTCATATTTAGAAAGACAGACTACACTCTAATATTTCCCTGTAAATATTTCAATAGCTTTTCTTTTTAAATTTAAGCCTTTAATCCATCTGGAATACATTTGGGAGTACATTATGAAGTAGAGATACATTTTTTCCAGTGTCCTGATACTACTTATGAAATCCCATCATTTCCTACTTAAGACTCACCACCAGAACATTCTAAGTCCTTAGATAATCACGGATCCATTTTTAACTTTTTATTCTATTCCACTCATCTTATCTATTCAAGTACCAATGCCATTGTTATAATTTATCTTATATTGCTATATGTTTTAATAACTTATCTGGCCATCCTTCATTAGTCTTCATTATAAAAATTTCATTCTCAGAAGATTTTTCAGATAAATCTTATAATAATTTTTTCAAGTCAAAATAATACTAATAATATTTTCTGTAATCATGTTCACTTAACATTCATTCAAAAACATTTATTGTGTGTCTCATATGCTAGGCTTGAGCTCAGTAAAATGCAAACTCATGTGGAGATAATTGATAACTGTATAACATTTTCTCACCCAAGAATAAGTTTCTTCACCCATCCAAGTCTTTATGTTTCTGAGTGAGGTTTATAGTTGCATTCATACAGATTCTGTAACTAACTTATTATGTCTATTCCATATAGCACATACATTTTGTTATTATGCAAATATGATCTATTTCACCACACTTGCTAGGTGATTATTGCTGGTATATAAGAAAGCTACTTATTTTGGCTCACGTATTTTCGCTACTTTAATTGATTTTCAGTTAGCATTGTTCTTCAGTTTCACTTCAGATCTATTTAATCACATTATCATCGAATATGGACGGTTTACTTTCTTTCCGATATTAACAGTCTACTTCTTGTTCTTCTCTCATTACATTGTCTAGAACTTCTGAAGCTATATTAAATAACTGATATGACAAAAGGAATTCTTGAGTTGCTCCTGACTTTAATGGGAAACGCATAAGTGGCATCATTAAGCGTAACATTGGCTACTGGTTTAAGATCTATTTTTTAAATTAAATTAAAGATGAATTCCTCTATTCTTCGTTCACCACAAATTTTCTGTTATTTTATTTCACTGTTAATCAATAATGGAAGTGGGATTTTATTATATTACTTATTCTAATACTGCCCTGATCACATTTTCACCTGCCCATTAACTGTTTAATAGGAATTTGCTTTCCAATATTAAGATAGTCTTACATTTCTTAAATAAAGGCCACAAGTGTTAATGTTTTGTGTAGGATTTGTAGATCAACACTCGTAAGTAAAGTATGTCTGTAGTTTTCTCTGCAGATTTAAGCCTGAGGGTTCTATCTGCTTCATAAAATAGTATGGGAAGCTTCCCATCTTTTTTTTTACACTCAATCAGTTTAAGTAGCATAAAAAATGTTCAATCCACGAAAGGTTTAAGAAAATTCATCTGTAAATTGTCTGAGTCTATATCTTGTGGAGGGGGGTAGTTCCTTAACAATTTTTCACTTCTTAGTGGCCATGAATCAATTTTTATTTTCCTCGGAAAGTTCTCACTTACAAATAATAACTAGAATGAAATCATAAAAATATTCACTTACAATTTTACATCTCCTTTATATCAATGATAATCCTCATTTCAACGAAACCAACTTCTACACACATCAAATGTGTGCATTCTCAGTCTCTAGGGTACAATGAATTCTATTATAAATTGTAAATCAAGCTAAATTATATTAGTCAAATGCTCAATATCTCTATTTCTTCTGCTAGCACTAAAAGATATGTATTAGTCTCCTACCATGATTATGGGTTTTGTCCATTCTGATTTGAATTTCCCAAACCATTTGTTTAGCCTATTTCAACATGCTTAACCAATGTTCATTCATGACTGCTTATCTTCACTGCATAGTACATATCTTGACAATATTAAAAATAATCCATTTTGACCTGTTTTCTCATAACTCCCACTCATTTAATAAATATGTATTTAATGACTACTGTATTCTAGATTTTGGTGACACATCAGCAACAAGTCCCTGCTCTCATGGAGCTTATAATATAGTTGAAAAGATGGACAGCAAAAGAAGCAAACCAACAAATTAAATAATTATAGATTGCAATGAATTCTATGGAGAAAGGGAATACCAATGCAGTATAAGGTAGGGGAGATACTTTAAATACGCAGCTGGGCTCTCTGAGATATTTAAACGAAAACATCAACAAGAATTAGAAAAACGCAGTCATACAAAGAGTCTGGAAGAGGGCTTCCAACACAGGGGACAAGAAATGAGATGAATGTTGCCAGGCGCACTTCAGCAGGCTACAGGATTCAAGCCTTACAGATCCAGAAAAGGAGCTACAAAGGGAAGCAGGCTTGGCAGGATCTATGTCTTTACTGCCATTTGTTCCCTGAGTGCTCCTTCCCCAAATGACTGGCCTTATTGCCACCTGTCTCAGCACACCAGACTGAAGGAGTACCCCTGCAGCAACACACTGTAGCCTGAGTCCCCACTCTAAATTCTCTTCTGCAGGAGGTGTACTCTCTGCAGTCCCTTCAATAAAGAAACCGATTCCCAACTCAGAGTACCCTACCTCCAGGCCCTGGCTGACAGGCCTGTCCTTAGCCTAAAGTGAAACAAGAAGCTTCAGCTTCTCTCAGTAGTGTCTGGCCTGGTCTTCATCATCTTTCAGAAACACCTCCAAATTTCTGCTCTGTCAGTGGCAAATGACACCCTTCTTGGTTCTCTGGGATTTCACCCATTATAGATCTTTTCGTCATTTCAATGGGCGTTTGAGATGGAGGAAGCAATTAAACATTTATTCAGGTAGGCACCTTCAGTGGCCACCTGAACCAGAAGTCTCTAGCATGTTCATCTGCTTGCTCTCTACCTCAGGTTTCTTCCCTAGTCTGCAGACAATTATTTACAAATTAACTTGAACAAGTATCTCCCAAAGTGTGGTGTAAATGCCATCAGTATTACATGAGTTGACGTCAGGTGGAACACAGTTGAATATTTATGTACAGTGTCTTTAATCTCTGCTGTCTATATTATGCATGTCAAAGAATAGGAAAAAGGGATATATGACTAGCATATCAGAACTTCCATGACACCAAACAAGAGGGACATCACTCACATATGGCAAACCTCTATAAAATTCTCTTAAATATCTTTGTTCTTTCCTCCCCTTCTGCTCTCCTTCTCTACAAAATCTCCCATCAGCCGGCACCCAGGCCTTCTCAGATCTTCTTCTCCACCAAAGCAGACTCCAGCCTCTTTCCCCTCCCCCATCACATTTCATATGCAGAACAATTCTGTCCTCTAAGTCTCTAATTTACATTTGTACACTCATTAACATGCTCAGCAAACAAAAGATTAGGAGCCAGCTTCCTTAAATGGCATTGAGAAATAGTAAAGAACCAATTATGTTTCCCTGTCACAAAGAACTTTTTTTCATTTCCCGTTAAAGAAAAAAGAGATGGAAAATCAAACTCAATTTCTAAGCGGGAGTGAGGATGGAAACAGATCTAAGCAGAGGGCATCATCATGGGCCTGCGACTCCTTTGCAACCTTGCAGAGTCCAACTCTTAGAAGCACCCCACATGTGGTTAGAGATCTGCTGTCATCTTGAAATTCACAAAATAGTTTGAACCAGAGACCCTGCATTTTCATTTGCAAATTATGTGTTCAGCCCTGATCTTCAGCAAGGTCTCTCAGGTGAGACGCTAGATTGAATGGCGAGGAGACAGAATGGGAGCAGTATATCAGTTTGGGAGCCAAGGGTATCAGTTTGCAAAGGATTCTGCCAGGGTTGTAGTAAACCGAAGGAGGATCTACTTCTGCTGCAGCCTTTCTGGGCCTTGACCTCAGCACACACTTGAGCCCGCATCCTGGCTCTGCCACATACTGTTTGGGGAGGGTGGGCAAATCAATAAACTCCTCTCCCTCAGTTTACTCATCTGCAAACTGGGGGTAATATTTGAAAGGACTGAAAGAATTTCATAAAGTGATATACGAAGTGCTTAGAACAATGAAAAATGACTAAACACTGTGTCTTAGGTCTTTCAATATTCTGTTTATTTATGATGTTAAATGGAATAATATTTTGTTTTTAGAGTATTTCTTTTTCACAGATAATTATCCTAATGGCAAAAATGACTAGTTTTCCATTTATAAATGTGCTATACTCTAGCTTTCTTTTAAAATGTTTATATTGAAAAAAATGAGCTGTATAAAGAGAAATATGAACCAGTAGCATTAAGATAACCAAGAGTTGTGATGAAGTTACACAAATGACTGAGGTTGGGGAAACACTTATCCAGTGAAATCTCACATTTTAGACAAGGTTACTAAAGTCTAAAGAGGTACAATGAATCATCAAAGGTCATAGAGCAAATTAGGGGCAGAATCAAGACAACTCTGGCTTCCTAACTCCTAGTTCAGGGCTCCATGAGCACAAACAGAGCGAGAGCAAGCTTGGTGCTGAGTGCGAGACATGACAAGAAGACCACCCTTCTATGCGCCCAACCTCATTCGCTCCCCAGGGAGAACAGAGAAATGAAATATTCTAATGCAACGGAGTCATGTGCTTTTGTCCAGGGAGCAAAAGGTTGCTGAAAAGATTACCTATCAGTCGATCTTTATTTCGCAGTTCTTAACATCCCCTGAAAATGGTTCTCAATAATGACCGAACCAATGGATTACAGAGAACTTGTGAAAGAGGTGGGATCAAATGCCCACTCCCCAGTCTGATGGTCTCCTCATCCTGTATTCCACAAATAACCTGAAAAACTAGGTAACATGGGAGTCTAAATGTCAATACTAAAGGTATCCCGGAGTTCCTTCAGGTGCCTCAAACACAGTTCCTCTTGGTGGCATTACAACCAAGAGAACTCAGAAGGGTCTGTCTAGGAAGCAGAAGGGGGACTGAAGCTCTAGGACCATGCCCTATTTTCACCATAATGCTCCCAGGCCATGGCCAAGTTATTTTCTCTCTCAATAGCAATCGTTTGCTAGGATCACTGTAACAAAACACCATAAACTGCATGGTTTCAGATGACAGAAATTTATTGTCTCATAGTTCTGGAGTTTAGAAATTAAAAATGAAGATGTCAGCAAGATTGGTGCTAAGGGCTGTTAGGGAAGACTCCTTGGCTTACAGATAGCCATCTTCTCCCTATATCTAATCACAGTCTTTCCTCTATGAATACTTATTTGATGTCCAAATTTCTCCCTTTCTATAAGGGCACCAGTTAAGTTGGTTTAGGACCCACTCTAGATGACCTCAATTTATCACCAAATAAAGACCATTTCTCCAACTGAGATCATATTCTGAGGTATAGGGAGATAACAGCCCCAACTTTTTTTGTGGAGGGAACACAATTCGACCCATAGTACAGTGCAATTAGTTACAATGAGTGATATTATTTTAAATGCAGAATGATATTTAATTCATCCAGTCACATATTAATGAAAGCAGCACTGAGCCAAATATAATCAATACAATTGTTAACTCTGTTTATCAGAGCTGGCTCTACCCAATGCAATCATTAACTCTGGTTAACCAAGCCAGCTTTAATCTACATCATCCTTAACTCTAGTTAGCTAAGCTCTTTCTAAAACAAAACTATCATTAACTGTTTAAATAAAGAATTAAAGTTTTTATTTTTTTAACCTTGAATAAAGTCCAAGTGTTTTAACCTGACTTAGGATTTTGAAAACTTGTAGATTTCTCATAGATTATAGAACAGCTCATAGATTAGAAAGCCAGTACTTGATAAAAAAAAATTATTTTCAAAGGAATGTGAAGCTTTCTTACAGCACAGCAATTACGGGCATCCTGACCTGGGTATCTATCACCACAAGTCCCTCCCAGTGATCCTCGATCCCCTGGAACAAAAATCCCAGCCTAGGAACCAAAGTTCTGGGGAGAAAATGATCCAGAACATATTCAGAAGGGAGGGGCCCTTCAACCAGGAAGACCTGGTTCTGAAGTTTCCTGACTGTACAGGGACAAAACTATCAAACTGTCAAAATAAGAATTTCTTTGTTCTTCTCTAGTCCCTAATAATCTAAATACTCATCCTGACCTCCAATGTGGGAGTCAGATCTGATCATAGTTATTTTTTGCCTGTCGATATTCAATAAAGCCTGTTCCTTCCTTAAAACTCGATGCCATAATAGTGACTTTTCTGTGCAGAAGACATGAAGCCATTGCTCAATAACATTAACTCCTGGGAACTGGGGAGACCTAATAATTTCAAGAATGAATCACAGATTATTTTAGGAAGAAAACATATTAAACCTACATTCGAACAAGTCTTCATGGCAGTAAATCACACTGAATAACAATACTTTTTTGTAAGAATTCTACTCAAAATAAAAGTAGAAAATGAAGAATTTGTAGACTAAGAAAAGTAATGTAAGCAATTTATAGTTTTGTTTTCTAACTTACTTTTTCAGAGAATGAAAAGGCTCCCGGTTATTTTTTAACTAATGTTTATAAATACAGTCAAAGGAATTCAGAAATACTTTGGTATTTTAGATGAATTACTGTTCATCTAACAAATGAATATAAATATAAATAATTTGGAGCAATATGATTTTCTAATCGTCATTGAAAAGTATCTAGAAATATTTTTCAAAGAGCAGAAATCATATTTTCTAGCTTATTTCAAATAGTTTATTAAAGAATATATAACATACACTTTATTTAATTTTGAATTTCATCCCTCACAAAAAAACTATAAATCCATGGAGTGGTGACTTGTATATACAGGTGCAGACCATGTAAAGCCCAAGGCCCCAGGTTTGCAATCCAGGGCCAGGGGAATGGGGAGACTAAAATAACTAAATAAAAATGCTTCTTCCTCCCCTCTTCCCTTCCTTCCCTCCCTCACTTCCTTCCTACATGCCTCCTTTCCTCCCTTCCTCCTACTTTACTCCTCTCCTTCCTTCACTTCCTTCCTTCCTTCCTCTTAAAAAATTAAAAATAAAACTTCTGTATGGTCCAGAAATCCCACGTCTAACTATCCAAAGTATATGAAAATATGAACGCAAAAAGATGTCTGCACCCGTTTACTGAAGCACTATTTACAATAATAACCAATCAACCAAAGTGCCAAATAAGTGGATGAATGGATAGGGAAGTTCAGTTAGAGAGGAGAGAGGGAGAGAGAGAGAGAGAGAGAGAGAGAGAGAGAGAGAGAGAGAGAGAGAAGATAGATAGACCACATATACAGCATATGCAATATTATATAAATATATAGTATATAGTATATTCATACAATGGAATACTACTCAGCCATAAAAAGGTGAAATCTTGCCATTTGTAACAACACAGAGAGAACTTGAGAGTATTCTGCTGACTGAAATAAGTCAAAAAGAAAAAGATAAATATTGGATGATTTTGCCTATATCTAGAACATGGAGAAACAATGCAAATAAAATGAGAGGATAAAATTAGAATAAACGTTTGGACCCTTGAGTTCCTGAGGGGAGAGAGACGGAGGTGGGATCATGTGGTAGAGAGGGATTACTTAGTAGTTTCCCCCTTCCTTTCCTGCTTTTGTATTGTTTTTTGTTTAAAAATAAAATAGGCAATTTTAAAAAATGGATCAACAACCTAAAATAAGATATAAAACTCTTTAAAAACCTAAGAATAAATTATCATAAATTTGGATTTTGCAATGCATTATTAAATATGACACCGAAAACACAAAAGAAAAAAGTAAATAAATTGTATTTCTTCATGCTGAACCTGAACATATGGGTCTACATTAGTCTGTAAATAAAAGTAATCTCAAAAACATTAAAATTTTAAAAAGACGAATAAAGGCAGAGAAATCCTTCAGACTGCATTGGATTAAACGATCATGACAATTAAATGCAGTAAGCGATCCTAGATTGGATTCTGGAAAAGGAAAAAAATAGCTTCAAAGGACATTATTGTGACTACTGGTAAAATATGAACATGAATGTGTATTAGATAATACTATTTATCAACATTAACATTCTGAAATTATTTTTACATTATAATTATGCAGGAAAATGTTCTTGTTAGGAGATATACATAGAAATATTAGGAACTAAAGGGTTATGGTCTCTGTACTTAACTCTGAAATATTTCAGCAGTAATATGATTCGAGGGATAAACAAGCACGGTAAAGCATTAATAATTAACTCTGAGTACAAGTTATATGCTATTGTAATTTTACAACAATTTCATATTATAATTTGATGGCTCTTTAAACTTAAAATTTTAAGTAAATAAAATCATTCTTTAAATAAAAAATTTGTGCTTCCTCAAAATTAAAAACTTCTAGGCATCAAAATTCATTATCAAGAAAGTAAAGAAAGACATAGAATGGAAGCAAATATTTACAAATCATATATCCAGAAAAGATTCACACAAAAAACCCTCTTACAACTCAATAACAAAACCACAAACAACCCAGTTAGAAATGGGTAAGGGGCACTGGAACTCTGGCAGTGAGTAGGGTGTGCAATAGGGGCTGAGAAACAATTTCAATATCCTAAATGCAATTCAGCATTGCGAATTAAAAAGATAATCAACATGACTATAAAAATGATCAAAGGACTTGACTAGGCTTTTCTCAAAGCAGATTTACAAACGTTCAGCATGCATGAAATGACGCTGCACATCACCAGGCATTACAAAAATTCTAATGAGCACCAGAGAAAAACGCCACTTCATACTCATGAGGATGTAGTCCTCAGAAACGAGTGGAGTAACTTGGTGAAATGGGGGCCCTTGTACATTATCAGCGGGAATGTAAAAAGGCTTTGCCACTTAGTAATAACATCTAGGGACTACTACTACCAAGTCCAACATGGCGTTCCCACGTGACCGAGCAATTCCACTCCCAATTCTCTTGGTTACATGCCCAAGAAAACCGAAAACGGTCGGGTAATAAACCTTGCACATGACTGTTCATAGCAACAGTCTTCATCAGGGTTAACATCTGGAAACAACCCAAATGTCCAGCAACTGGTAACTGACTAAACATTCGTATTCATATCAAGAAATAGTATTTAGCCGTAAAAAAGGAATAAAGAACGGATACGTGCCACAGTATGCATAAATTTCAACAACATCATGCCGAGTAAAACAAACCAGGCACTAAAAGCCAAATGATCGACGTTGCTATTTATATGAAACGTCCAGAATAAGAAAAACCATTGTGACAGACACTAGCCAGAGTTGCCGATGGGTGTAGGTTTTAATTTTGGGTGGAGAGTGGTGGGCCAACTCTCAATGATACTAAATACACTCAACGCCACTGAACTGTTGACGCCACAAGTTCATTTTCTGCTCTGCCAATTTCGCCCCACTTTTTTCCAGCCTGGGAAGCTCGGGGGTTCGGGCTGCGGGGTCGGGGGGCAGGGGCGGGCGGTGCGGGCTGGAAGGAGGCGGTCTGGGCCGGAAGGAGGTGGCACAGGCAAGGAAGGACCCGAAGGGGGCACTCACCCAAACTCCAGTAGTAGCCCAGCAGCAGCAGGATCCAGATGCCCACCAGCAACATCAACAGCCTCTTGCAGACCCACCTCTTCCGCAAAAAGTTGCACCTCTCAGCATGGAGGCCGTGCCAACTGGACTGAGGGATGACAGTTATGACAGACTGTCGGCCACGCCTGCCGTTCCCTCCGTCCCACCTCCTGGCGGGGCAGCCCGCCCTGTACTCCATCTCAAAATGGCTCAGCCTGGAGCGCGAGCCCCAGGAGCCCCAAGTCTGAGACCGGGACCTCCTGGGCACCAGCCTCATCTCAGAAGCCATGGATCCGGCTTCCGGCCTAGCTGTGATACTGCCTCCCCGCCTCACAGCCAACCGTCGTCCTGGAGACCCAGAAGCCTCTGGGGTGACGCATAATTGCGTGCCCCCTGACCTCAGCAGCACGTGGCAGCCC
This sequence comes from Solenodon paradoxus, assembly GCA_004363575.1. Lineage (NCBI taxonomy): Eukaryota > Metazoa > Chordata > Mammalia > Eulipotyphla > Solenodontidae > Solenodon > Solenodon paradoxus. The sequence continues at coordinate 54,344 of RJWH01006428.1, forward strand.
AAGTGCCGCTACAGGCCCCGCCCCTTTTAACGGTTACCACAAAGTCTTGTGGAGTCTCCTCCGCCAGACTTGGCCTGTCCTGCTTGCTGAATGTTGCTGAAAAGTGAATGTGCTGTGAGACCTGGGCCTGCAGAGAATGCCTTTCACAGATCTACAAAAAGCCCCCACTGGAATCAGACTCCAGCCTTGGGTGGGAATTCCGATCAGATGCAGGCTCGCGACACTATGTCCTCTTTCGTCACTAGTGTTCACTGAAGTAGCTGCTGCACTGATGTGACTATTTAAATGTAAACTTCAATTACAATTGAACAGAATTAACCAATCCGTTCCCCAGTCACAGTATCCACATATTAAGTGCTCGCTAAGTATACTGGACAGCAGCAACACGGAGCATTGCCAGCAAAGCAGAAAGCTGTGTCGGCAGCCCTTGAACGTTGGCTATAGTGAATACGGTAAAAGTTCAAGCAATGACAGTAGAGTAGAAACTTCTAAGTGGAGCAAAAAGTTATTTGCCTCCATAGACCCTAAGCTTGATTGGCAAATATATGAGACAATAGGATAACAGGACAACGAAGAGTGTGTGAGAGAACATGAAAGAGTGGCTTAGAGCATTTAACTTTTATCAAAGGACCGTGTAGACATGATGCTTGCATTACCATCCTTTTTTTTTTTTTTTTTTTTTTAAAGTCTATTAATTCTATTTAGTTGTTCATCCCTGCCCGGAAATAAACGAGGGTCCTTTGGATGTACCTGGACTGTGCTCAGCCAGAGGTGGCAGACTAACCGCT